>JAXQQM020081635.1:0-191604 GCA_034641835.2 Pinus albicaulis
AGCATGGTCCGATTGAGTGGCGTCGAAAACAATCATTTGGTCATCAGCAGGATCAACAGCGCCCACGGCAGATAGTAGAGCCTTCCGTTGAGAAGGGCACGACTGGAGGAGTTCCAGTGTGGAAATGGCAGCAGGGGATTGTGCCAAATCATCTACTATATTGTACGATTGAGCGGCTCGACCAGAAGCAGCATTTCGGCGTAATGGACCCTTTGGAATCTTTGGGTGAACCTCAACTTTGGGTTGAGGGATGTGTAAGGGGCCACTGGATGTCGAAAGAGGCTCTGTAGAACCCGAAGATGGGGGCTCGGGAGCAGACTGAGCAGGGGGCTTGGTGTACTGGCGAGACCGAGTTTGAAGGTGAAGGTCGACGGAAGGGGACGGATCGGAGTGCATCATGAGGATCTGGTAGTCAGAGGAACCAGAAATGGACGAGGGTGTGGCGGCATGGCTGTCGGGGGGGTGGGTAGCCACGAATCCCTGTTGAGGGAAAGGATCAGTGAACACAGCTGGCTGGGTAGTGGCCACATTAGGAGGAGCGTGAGGGGAGGGGTGCTGTCCGCGCAATGTGGCTTGAGACTCCCACATCTGTCGCATCTGGGGTAAGAGAGGGCAATCGTGAGTGTAGTGACCGTAAACACCGCAACACGAACAGGGCTTGTTTGTGCGAAGCGGCCTGTCCGGCCTGGGCGGAATGCCCTGAGGCTGGTTGCTAGTGTTAGGGTCCTCACCAGAATTGGGACCTCGGTTACCAGGGGCGGATGGGTTCTGGTTGCCTCTCCGCCTTCTTTGGGAAGGGGGATTAAACGCACCCTGCTGCGCAAATACTTGCCCTGGAGGGGGTTGTAAGGGCTGTTGCAGGTGGTGAGGAGGCAAGGGAGGCGGAAGCGCATATGCTGGAGGAGCTGGCGCACCAGGCTACGGATAAAAGTAAGGGTTGGGTTGGGCAGCATTGAGGTAAGCAGGAGGTTGGGCAAAAGGAGGAGGCATGCCGTATCCTGGATACATGTTGCCGGGAGGGGGCAGAGTGCTAGAGGCGCTGGCCCCTCCCTGAGGAGGGCCATGGCTCATAGAAGGATGAGCAGAGGGGTGGGAAAGAGATCCAACAATACCGTCGGCGGAATGAGATGCCCCCGGGGCGTTAGCGCCACCGGGCCGAGGGATGTCAGGAAGAACGGTATAAACATAACCAGATTGAGCATAGATCAGGTCATACTTTAAAGCTATTTGGAGGGTGGCTTCTTCAGATTGAGGAAAGTGAGAGGCGACATCTTTGCCGATGGGAGACGGGAGGGTGCGAAGGAACCAGTCCATGTAAACCCGATCTTCAAAGGGAGGGGGCTCGACATAAGCTCCGTCTTCGTCGCCATTCCTGAACATGGGCAGAAAGGCGTGTGGAAGAGGATTGCTTAAATGAAGTCAAGAGCTCCGTACTAGTGTCGTATCGGAGAGGGAGCTGGAAGTACGACAAGAAGGCTTGGGCAAAAGTCTCGAACGTGGTATGGGAGGAAGTGGCCTGCTCGACATACCATTTAGAAGCTTCGCCAGTAAGCGTGCGTTGGAACAACCGAAGGCGGATGGAGTCATCGGTAATGGAGTTGGAGGAACACCACAGGTGGAAAGACCGGACGTGATTGGTTGGGTCTTCGCCATTAAGGCCCTCGAACTTAGGGATATCGGAGGGTAACTTGGTAGGCATAGTGGGCCAGGTAGTATTATGGTGGATGGGGTCGTTAATCAACTGATGAAAATCGGGGAGGCTGAGGCCTGCAATGTACGGCAGCACAGGGGTGGCCGGAGTAGTGGTTGTGACGGTTCCGCTAGAAGGAGGGCCGGTATTGGGGCCGCTAGCATTGGGCCCTGATCCAGACATGGTGAAGGTAAAAGGGGGAGAACCGGGAGGAGAAGGGGGGACCTGAGGAATCAGGAGAGGAGTCGGAGTGCGGACTCGAAGGTGGACTGGCTCGACGACGACGGGGCGGAGCAGGTCGATCAACCGGGAACTGAGGATGAAGGCCAAGAAGTCTCCGGGAAAGGCGCCTTGGGGGCGCAATGATGACAGGAAGAAGGAAACCGACAAGGGCAGAAAGGGGAAAAATCAAGAAGGTCAAGGGCAGATAAGGTGCAGTGACGATTGATTTTAGAGTCTTTGCCAGGCGGTGTAAACCAGGCGCTTCTTCACTTAAGGTCAGTGTGTTGTGTGCGTTAATTTTAATTTTTAAACCCTTTCCGTTGTTGAGAGAAAAAAAGTGTGCAACGTAGCTGAAAATAAACCTACAGAGAACAGAATAAAAATGCTGAAATAACGGAAAAATAACAGCTACATATGCATCTATCAAACCCAAGAAAGTGGGTCTCTCAAAACTATGCTGAAAAGAAAGGGAAAAACTATGGAAACACACACAAACGAAGCTCAACGGATCTAGGGTCAGAATGGAGGTCAGGAGAATAAAAGGCTATGAGATAAGGGGTGCGAGATCCACGGCCCGAGACGGAGCAAGGTAGGTACGGAAAAAGGAAATCAGCAAAAAACCGGGAGGGCAAGGCGGAGGCCTTTAGGGGAGGTCAGAGGCCTTTAGGGGGAGGTCCAAAAAACGACTGAGGTGATTTGAAAGGAAAAGAAATTTGATTTCGATGGATGCGGAAGTGAGGTCTGAGATGAAGAAAGAGAGAAAGCCGAGAAGCTACGGCAAGCAAATTTAAAAACAATTTGAAACTCTCTTCCACAAAAAGTGGAGGTACTAAAGCCCTAAGGCGGGTTCCCACTTAGATGAGTAAACGAGATCAGATCTTGGTCGAGCGAGTGCAGAGACATTTGGAAAACCACAGCGGAAGTGCGTGAACGAAAAATTACAGAAAAAATGCTGAAAAAAGGGCAGGTCGCAGGTTCTGACCTGATCTGAGTTGAGGTCGCAGGAAACAGGCCAAAAGGTGCGTCCAGGTCGCAGGTTTTTGGGCCAAAAGGTGCGACCCCCCCGTTCCGGCTGTTTCGGCGGCAGATTTTCTGAAAAATTGCCGTCTCAGGTGCGGCTGGTGTCGCTTACCTGCGCAATAGGGCCAGAAACACACGGAAGTTAGAAATTTTAGGTTTTAGGGTTTTATGTGAGAAAAATGACATGAAAAGAGAAAAACTAAGCAGCTAAAAAAGAAGCCCTAGGGCCTGAAGTAGCTGGATATGCAGGAATATGAAAAACGACGGCGGTCGTAATTTAAAACCCGTGTGGAGTCGCCATTTGTTAGTATGAATTCTTTGTCGAAGCGTACGAAAAAGAACCACTTTAGCTACGCATAACTAATAGCCCTAACAACAATAATGGCTGCAAAACATCTTCGGATCTGCAATTAGTAGTTAAAGTGCTGCAACAAACAGATCTATAAATGGAAAGACATTAAGCAGTAAAGTAAAGAGTTTGCTCCATGCATCCAACAGACAAGACAAGAACACGATTTTTGAATGAATTTTTATATTACAGGGCACCTGGGAGGAAACAAGAAGGTGTATCCAGATCTCCTCAATGGGATAGGTTCTTTGTAGTCCTCAGCACTTCAGATCTAAGCTTTCTCTCTCTTGTAGATGTAGAAAACCCAATGTAGAAGGTAGAGCTCAATGGGAGCAAAATGGCAGAAAAATGAGACCAACTGTATAGATCCAGAGTGATCTAGTATGCAACAAAGGTGAAGAATGAAGGGGAAAACCCTCCTATTTATAACAAAATATTGGGTCATTCTAGATCTTGGTGCATGATTAAAATAATGTTAACCAAATCTAGATCCACCTCTATGGAATATTTTATTATTATTTGTTGGAGGGAAAGGGTGTTTGACTTGGGTCAAATCCCTTGATTAGTGAAAAAATAAATAAATAAATGATTTATTTATCTTTTTAAGGAAGTGGTTGGGATATAATCAAATAAATAATGATTTATTTGATTAATGGTGGTTGATTTGGTCATATTTAACAGGGAATATTATTTAAATAATTATTCCTAGAAAATAATAAGATAACTATGGGTTTATCTCATTAATTTCTTTGTTTTTGGGTTAAACATGACAGGGAATAATAATTAAATTATGGTTTAATTAATTATTCCTTTTGGGGTTTCCTAATTAACATAGTGAAAGCAGTTTTACTTGGGGTAAAACTGGTCTTACATGGTGTACTTGGGTCCATCTAATGATGAAGAGTTAGATGACCCCCATAGATCTCCCACACACGTAATGAGTATGGGTTTTACTGGTGGTAGTTCTATGTTCCACTAGTACTAGTTCCTATGACAGGGCCGGGATTACCGCTAGCGTTAGGCTCTGGACTAGACATAGTGAAGGTGACAGGGGGAGAACCAGAGGTAAAAGGAGAACCCAATGAATCAGAAGAGGAGTCAGAGTGCGGACTCGAAGGGGGACTGGCTCGACGACGGCGGGACGGAGCAGGTCGACCGACCGGAAACTGAGGGTGAAGGCCAAGAAGTCTCCGGGAGGTGCGCCTTGGGGGCGCAATGATGACAACACAAACACGGCACAAGGGGAAGAAGAACGACCACAAGGGCAAGGAGGTGCAGAATCAAGTGATTACAATGTCGAAACAAGGGCAGATAGGTGCAGTGTCAATTGATTTTAAAGTCTTTGCTTGGCGGTGTAAACCAGGCTCTTCTTCGCTTAGGGTGAGTGTGTGGCATGCATTAATTTTAATTTTTAAACCCTTTTCGTTTTGAGAGCAAGAGAAAAAGTGTGTTGCGTAACTGAAAATGTTGCAAAGACAGTATATAATGCTGAAATAACAGAAAATTAACAGCTACTATTGCATCGATTTAACCCAAAAAGGCGGGTCTCTCAAAAATAATCTAAAATAGGGAAAACATCTAGTCAAAAAACACTAAAAAGAGGCCAATATATCTAGGGTCGAAAGGGACAGGGACCTAAAGGGAAAAGCTGCTGAAAAGAGGTGCAGATCACAGCCAAGAGGCAGAGGCAAGGTGGCTGGAAAAAAGGAGGAAATCAACAAAAAGTAGAAGGGGCAAGGAGGAGTCCCTAAAAGTAGGTCCAAAAAAATATTCAGGAGGTGATTTGAAAGGGAGAATAGCTAATTAGAAGAGGTCTGAAAAGGAGGTATCAGATCTGGAAAAAGGGGGGATGAAACTCTGAAAAAACAGACCTGAAACAGATAAAAAATCTTCCACCAAAAGTGGAGGGTACTGAAGCCCTAGGTGGCTATGTTCCCACTTAGATGAGAAAAACAGATTAGAAACAGGTCGAAATGGGCTGAGATAGAGGCTGGAAAACCCTGACAGAAGCTTCAGAAAAACCTAGAAAAATTGCAGAGAAACAGCAGAAAAATTGGCAGGTCGCAGGTTCTGACCTATTTTCTGTGTAGGTCATAGAAAATGGGCTGAAAAGTGCGACCTGGAGGTCCAGGTCGCATTTTATGGGCTGAAAAGTGCGACCTCCAACTCCGATTGTCCCGACGGCAGATTTGCGGAAAAGTTGTCGTCTCAGTTGCGGCTGATGTCTGTCACCTGCGTAATAGGGCCAAAAACATGCGGAAGTTAGAAATTTTAATGTTTTAGGGTTTTATGGGTGAAAAACAACATGAAAATAGGAAAAATAAAAAGCTGAAAAGAAACCCTAGGGTCTGAAGTAGCTGGATATGCAGGAATATGAAAAACGACAGCGGTCGTAATTGAAAACCCATGTGGAGTCGCCAATTGTTAGTATGAATCTTTTGTCGAAGCGTACGAAAAAAGACCACTTTAGCTACGCATAACTTATAGCCCTAACATCAAATATGGCTGCCAATATCTTCAGATCTGCAGTTAATTGATCAAGACAAGTGCTGCAAAAAACCAGATCTATGCATAAAGAGACATTAAGCAGTAAAAACAAGGTTTTGCTCCATACATCCAATAGACAAGACAAGAACAATGTTTTTTGAAAGAATTTTTGTATTAAGGGCACCTGGGAGGAAAAAAAGAAGGTGTATCCAATTCTCCTCAATGGGATGG
Organism: Pinus albicaulis; assembly: GCA_034641835.2. Lineage (NCBI taxonomy): Eukaryota > Viridiplantae > Streptophyta > Pinopsida > Pinales > Pinaceae > Pinus > Pinus albicaulis. The sequence continues at coordinate 6,000 of JAXQQM020081635.1, forward strand.
GTTCTTGGAAGTCCTCAGCACTTCAGATCTAGAATCTCTCTCTCTTGTTGGTGTAGAAAACCTAGACAAAGATAGAACTCAAAGGGAGCTCACACAGCAAATAATGTATAATGTGACCAAGTGTATAGATCCAGAGTGATCTAATAGGCAACAAAAGGTGAAGAATGGTAGGAAAAACCCTCCTATTTATAACAAAATATTGGGTCATTCTAGATCTTGGTGCATGATTAAAATAATGTTGCCAACCAAATTCATTCAGATCCATACCTTGACAATTATTTTATTATATTTTGTTGAGGGAAAAGGTATTTGACTAACAACTTTTGCTTTGTAAATAATAAATAAATAAAAATGATTGATGATCATTTTATGTTGAATGATGAATCAAATAACAATGATTTATTTAATTATCATAAGATTAACATAATATGAATAATATTTAAATAAGGTTTAAATAATTATTCCTAGAAAATAATAAGATAAATAAAGATTTATCTAATTAATTTCTTTGTTTTGGGTTAAACATGACCCAGAAAATCAAACAAATATAGGTTTCTTTAATATTTCCTTTTGGGGTTTCCTGTTTAGGCTATAAACAACCTAATAAATGTGTTTTATTAAGTTTTTTTACATAGTGAAGGCAATTTTACTTAGGGTAAAATTGGTCTTACATGGTGTACTTGGGTCCATCTAATGATAGTAGGTTAGATGACCAAAAAATGGTGTAAGAGGGAGTGTTGAAATTTGCAACAAGAAACAATGAAATTGGAAACTGTAAAGGACAAAAAGATGCACCCACACTAGTGAGGAATTTTGATGTACCAAGAGTGAGGAATGTGAGCCGTCTAATTTATTTTTCCCTTAAATAAATTGTAATTTCATCTCATAACAACTTGTATAAGTCAACTAAGTTATGATGACTGAATTAGCTCAAGAAATTCGAGTTAAGGTGATCGAGGTGGATATTGGTGGCCACCCGCCTATTCCACTTGGGCCCCCGCCAGTGTCTCTTCTACTTTTTAGTTTCCTTAATTATAGCGTAATTTACCATTTTTGTCAGCTAGTCCTAACTTCCAGATATTTTGAGTCTGTTTGTTTCCTACAATGTTTAACGATTTCTACAGAAATCGCATCAGCAAAATGGTATTCCCTCGAAGATATATATTTCACGAGGTATCACTTGTGTGTCAACAGAGATCATATGATCTGCTACGACTTCCGGATGTTGGCTGCTCAAATAACCCCAACGGGTCCCATAAACTCTTGGTGTTACATCTCCTTGGGTTAGGGTTTTGGTTGTTTATGGTTTTCTATTATTTTAAATAATGAAAAGGCCCTTGATCCTTATTGTAACATAGTTTAGAGGAACATAACTATCAGTTGTATTTATAGAAAATTTCCCTGGAATTCCTTGACATTCATTTCCATGCATTTGAAACTATTTCTCTGTTGTTTTACCCTGGAGCTCCATAACGCTCCTTGGCATGTATTGACACACCCTCGCACCTAGCACATCTTGGAATGTTTCCCTAACCTCTAGCATACCTTTTCACTCCTTCCTTAGCACACCTGGAACCCAGTGACACTTCCTGTCACAATCTCTTAATTGTTCATTTTCATGCATTATTTTCACCTAGTGCTTCCTTGTGTGTCCCTAGGACTCCCTAACACTTCCTATCATGTGTTGGCACACCCTGGCACCTGGCACATCTTGGCCACATGCCACTCTGACACAATAGCATGACTTAGCATTGCCTAGCATACCATGTCACTCCCTCCTTAGCACACCTAGAACTCGTTGACACTCCCTGTCACATAGTATTATTCATTCATTTCCATTCATTTTTTAATAGTTCTCCCTTGTGTTTCCTTGGAACTCGATAACACGCAACACACATTGGCACTTGGAACATCTTGGTATGCTTCCCTATCACTCTAGCATGCCTTGGAAATATCTAGCATATCTCGTCACTCCCTCCTTAGAAAAACTGGAACTCCATAACATGCCCTATAACTCCCTGGCACATATTGGCTCTTGGCACTTGGTGGCACTTGAAAATTATTGGCATATGTTTGGATGCCCTAGAATTCCTTCGCATGGTTTAAGATAAAATTTATTTGAAATCAATTATTCATAATTAAGAGAGAAGTAATAGAGGGATGATTTGGCACTTAAGACACGATAAAACTTGGCCCATGGCATGCTATTGGCACTAGTGTTGGTATGCCTAGCATGCCCCTCTTGAAAAGGTAAGGTCATGAATTATTAACCCTCATATGCTCATTTATTTTCATTTTAACTTGGTGTTCCCTTTTTTACTTTGATACTCCTTGACACCGTTCACATACCATGACACTGTCAAAATCTCATCATAGCTTAACACATGGCATGTCTTGGCATGAAATGGCATGCCTTGGCACTATCTAGCACATTTTAGCACACGCGGCACTTCTTGAAATTCCATAACATTCCCTACCACACGCACCTTGTCACTCCCCCCTTCGCACGCTTGACATCGGCGATACTCCCAACACACCCTCTTATTCATTCATTTCCATTCATTTTCACTTGATGATTTATTTTTGATGGGGTGCATGTTTTGAAAAGAGTTCCTTTAAGGAATAAAAAATGATCACACCATTACTGACATAAGTAATTGCAATATTATACTTTAATGACATTAAGAAACTACACGAGAGATTTTAAGAATGACATTTTTTAGGGTTTTATGGTGTGGGAATGGTAAGAAGTAAGTGGGAAATACTGGTGTGTAGATACTTCAATGCCTTCTCACTCCCTCCTTGGCATGAAAACTAGCACTTATTGCCTCCCTAACACACCCTCATATTCATTCACTTCCATGAATTTACACCTAGTGTTCCCTTTGTTGTCTAGTACTCCCTAACACTCCTCAACATTCATTGGCACTCTCTATAAGCACTTTTTGACATGCCACTGCCACTTCATAGCATACCTAATATTCTGACACACACATCGGCACTTGGCACATGTTAGCGCTTGGAAAGTATTAGCATCTTTGAAATGCAATGAGATGAATTGGTATGCTTTGGCATGGTTTAATGTTAAATTTATTTGAGATAAATTATTGGAAAATAGATGAGAAGCAATAGAGGAATATTTGGCACATATAATACTAACTTTCGGCACTTCGCACCTATTCGCACCTAGTGTTCTTTGTGCCCATGTTCCCCTCACGAAAAGGTACATTGTTGACTTATTAGCCTCTTATGTGTTCATCTCCTTGTAGTTTAAATTTTTCTTCATTTTTTTCCTTAACCATCCCTAAAATGCATTTTCACACACTTTCACATCTTGGCATGCACGAACACTTGTAACATCTTAGCATGTTTGACATGCCTTCTTACTATCTATCACATATTAGGATTCCCAAGCACGCTTTGGCACTCATGTCCTCACAACTAGCCTTATTTTGGAACCTTAAATTCACAGGAACACCTTGGCACTACCTAGTTGTCATATCCCCATATATAGCCTTACTTTTTTGAAACTTGGTAGCCAGCAAGTCATTAGAAAAACAGTGTTGTGCCCAACCCAAAGTCTCATTTCTACGAAATTACTTTGTCCACTTTATCGGAAAAAACATGGAGGCCCTCTCCACCCTCATGAAAGTGCGAGTATGATGAAAGTTGAAACAAGTATCATCTAAGCATTTCAATAAGGTAAGTTAATCACTTCAAGAAGTGAGGAGGGAAGGTTGATCTAGTCAAGTCCCAATTCTTCACATTTTCACAATAACAAAGAGGTGTCGATGCTTTCTTATTTGGTCTAACTTGTTTTTGAAGTGTGTGTGTGGGGGGGGGGGGGTGAAGAAATAAGGAGAACCTTACCTTAAAACTAAGGTGATACCATTACTTAGCATAACATAAGGCCTTAGACTCATGGTCATTTACCTCGAAGTATGTTCATGACTTATATGATCTCTATACATGTTATCATGCTTTTATGTAATATCCTCGATAATGACTCTAAAATTGTCATAACCATGTAACGAAAAATATAGGATCAACACCCATTGACCTTAAGGAGCTTAGTTAATCGACCTTTCCAACTCAACTTATGTGATGTGCGTATCGAGTAAATTGACTCTCTCCAAATGCATAAAGTAATGATCCAACCTTTCCATTCCATGGAGCGAGGAAAAGATAACTAACATTTTAATAAAGAGAGGGCTTACTTTATTGCATGCCTTTTTTTCTTGGTTTTTATTCACCTTTGCAATAAATTTACTCGTTACTCTTTGGTCATTTTATTCTGTTCTTTTTGCATTCTTGTTGTAGTGTGCTAATAAAAATGATCAATTTTTAATGACAAGAGGCAAGTATAAATAAAATAGATTTATCTATATTTAATTTATCATATTACGATACTCTAATTATCCCAATGCACATAATTACTAGATAATGGCCATCATCCGGAAAAGAAAAGAAAAATGCATGCCAATTCAAGAAGTTCAAGGGAAATAACAAGTCCTACATGGTTCTCTACATGACATGGTCGATCAAGAGAATAGAAATGTGTCCTCTCTCTTTGTTCAACAAATTTCTCTCTTACAATAAAAAAAGCTTCATTCATTCCTACCCGTAAACTCAATTTTCCATGGTTCCTACCTTTTCAGTTTTACTTATTTATTTTCAAATGAAATTATCCTTTTCTTGGCAGGGAATTAGTGTGAGGTCAATAAAATTTTCACTTGAAATTTCATCTTCATTCGAATTTGTTTGTTCAACTTATGCCTAAAATAAGATTTTGTGAGTCATAATTTGCACCATATAGCATGTTCAGCGATTTTCGAAGCCTTCTTATAAATACCAAGATTTGATCATCGAGATAATCCGAGTATCAACCCCCTTTACACTAGTGATTTATTTTGATGATATGTATTTCCCCTCGGTAGGCCATCAACCTCATTTTAAACTTAAAACATTGAACCCTTTCAAAAGATCAAAATGTTTTCAAACATCAAAGCTATTTTGAACATTTACCCCTTTCAAGAGATTAGGTTCACTTGAGCAACATGACTCTTTCAAACATCGGTGTATACGAGGGTATCGATCACTTTTTGAAACATTAATCTAGCCTAAAGCATCAAACTCATTTTTATGGCAAAGGATATTAACCTCATTCAAACCATGGGGACCAGCACTTTCAAAGGAGGACAACAACTCTCAGAAATGCTCATCCCCCTTTCCAAAGTTTAGTGATTAGATACAACTAAAAAATCAAATTTTTTAGAGTGGTTTATGAGTCTCTCTTTGAACTTCGTACCATTGATCATTTTTTTAAACATTGGGTGATTTTTAAACTTTGGGTCGTTTTCCCATCGAGCCATTTGGACATAACATGTGTCAAAAATATTAAACAATTCAAATTAGCCATATTTGGAACTTAATCCCGATTGAGTTGTTTTGAAACATCATACATTTGGAAATGTGGTAATTTTGGCCCACTAAAACCACTTCAAACTCCAACCCCTGAAAATTTGAATGATTTTCCAACTTAAACCCTTTTGAAACATTAGGTGTTTTTTGAACTTTTACCCTTTTGAAACTTTGGCCCTTTCCAAACTAATGCTTATTGAACCACTTTGGAACTTGAAAACAGTTTTAAACTTTGATTTTTTGAACATTAACCCATTTTAGCACATCAAATATTTTTTTTAATTTGAAAACTTAATAAAGCAAAGAGAGTCGAATTCTTGATGGTTCACTTTGGGACACTCGGGTTTTTTCAAAAATAAACTTATCAACCCATCCTTGAACACATCCATCGAAGCCATTCGATATTGGTAATTATAACTATGGCCATTGGTTTTCATTTACAAGTTGGATCATTGGTCTCTTTTGAACTTAAAGCCATTAGGAATTTAAGCATCAAGTCATCGCCCTCTTTGAGATATTTTCACACTTTATAAGAATGCAGAAAAAATGAATTAAATTTCAATAAACCTAATGGTTTAATCCATTCTAGTGGAATTAAAAATTTACACACACTATAGGGTTTGAAATCTATCCCTCATTAGATGGTTTCATGTATAAATGATTTAGTTAACTAAATTTCAAATAATACGAAAAAAAGCATAAACCTAGCAAAAGAACAATTCAAAACCAATTAACTTTTTCCAAAAATATTCTATTCTATTATGTCCACTTGATTATCATTATCACACCAATGTGATTCGTTTACAAGTCACATTACGAATACATAAAAATTTAAGTCATATATATAACATAATTTCCTACCTTATAAATTATATATATCTTGTTCCATGAATTATCCTTTGACTTCAACCATCGAGATTCGACTTTTTTCAAAATGAGAATTATCGATTCACTCTCTTTTCAAAGAATGAAATTATCTAGATATATATTTTTTTAAATAAAATGTACATTGACCATGCAAAACGTTATTTTCTAGGAATTTTGATAGTCATAATTTCGAATTCGAATTTGAAAAAGAAAAAAGTTTGATAGTCATAATGAGGAATTCGAATTTGAAAAAGAGCAGAAATAATCATAATGTGGGAATTCGAATTTGAAAAAGAAAAGTTTGATAGCCATAATGCGGGAATTAGAATTTGAAAAAGAGAGGATCTGAGGTCAAATACAAACCCCAACGATTTCTAAGCCGAGATTATGTGGGGTTCTAAGCATCCTGAGAATGTGTTAGTGTAGTGAAGGTGGGCATAAATGAGATGGAGGTGTGTCGAGTGATACCAAACACACATATTTTCTTTGTAAATTATCCGGTTATCCTATTCCATTTCATGAGCTATTGAAACCCTCGAGTGCGGGAATTGCGAGAGTGAGACGCAAATATTTATTCATTTTCTTAAAAGCCCTACACATTTACATGACATTTCGGTACTATATTTTATATTTCAATTTCAGATTTTATATTCAAGAAAAAAATTTGATTCAGTGACCCAGGTCTTCTACGACTATTGTGAAAGAAATCAGCATTCAACATTCATATCTCCCTCCCACTCATGGAGGGATCAAAGAAGATTTTTAATGAACAAATGTAATGTTCCAAATACGAAACTACTTGCTCCATCGAGAATATCTTAAGATATTCCAAAATTCCTTCTATAGAAAGATCACAAGTCCATTCTAGAGATTGAATGTTGGGGAATTCTTTTGGATATGTCACCTTCACGGAAGTGAGATCTAGAAGCTATACGGCCCTTCACGGACTCTGTCCCATGGATATGCAAAATTTTCACTTGGGAATTCTGCTACGGGGTTCTTGAGGACGGCTGTATAAAGAATTCCTTTGCATAAATAAGGCCAAAAAACAACGGGATTCCATGAACACATCTAATACTAACTCCATTGCAGAAAATGAGCTCAAATAAATGATTCTAGATGGCTTATACGGATCTCCCCAAACTAGATCTCTAAAACGAGGCTCGATGAGAGAGCTTACAACAATACATAGACATTTCATTAAATCTGAAAATATGAATGTACCATAAGAGGAAAATACTACATCATAATCATATTATAATATCGACAATAATATACGAAATATCATGAGGAATGAATCCCCTTTGCCATAGGAATCAATCCAATGATTGAACCACCAAAATACACAGAGATTCTTTTAACTACAGAAATATGTCGGAGGACCATGCCTACGCGATCTCTATGAGTAGCAATTGCTGAATATGCATAAAATGTACATATTTCTGAAGGAATACAAAATAATTCCTAATAACAATGAAATGGGCTGAATTGTGGGCTTTATGGCCAATGCAGGAGAGATTGCTAGAAATGTCGGAACATACAAAATGTGGTAAGAATTGTCTTCTTGCCAAGCTGAACTAAAATGAGAGTGAGGCTATGGCGAGATATGAAATATGATTTCCCTCCTTTGACATTAATTTGTCCTAAGCAAAAAGGGCTGATCTCCGTTTTGTCTCAAAAGCACTCCCTTGATGAGCTCCATGAACCTTCCTCACCTTTGCCTCCATAAAATAACGCAGGTTTACGATATGGGTACAACGCGGTGGGAGATGATGGTAGTTTGGCCCAGTGCCAAAGATGTGAAATGAAGCACAGGAATCCTCCTTGTAGCTCCTCCAATGAATATATCACTCCTCCGGTGGAAAACAACGCAAGAGAGACTCCATGAGTTCCTCTCTTGCTACACCAATAACACAACGTCCTCTGCTACGAGATCTGTCTTGCAGCCAGAAGATGAATGTAGCTATGGCCAATGTGGATTGAGGAAAATTCAGCTCAATCCTCATCCTTCCTTGAGAAGAGAGGTAAAGATTCCGACCGGGAACACCCTAGTGCCCAAGGGAGGCACCACCACCTGCTAAACGGCCCGAGGATGCAAGCCTTTGCGGACCCAATTCTAAACTCCAAACATGATAAAAATGGGCTGCCATGTCTTCCCTATAAAAAGGGAACTCCCTCTCCACCATTAGTTACCAATTAGGGTTCCCGCAACGTCATGTGAGTGTCTTCCCTCCAAGTACGTAGCCCAGCTTCTCTAAATGCTCTCCTTAACGACGTTGTTGAATTTAGTCGAAGGTGACTAAATCAAATGATACGAGTTCCATTCATACCCTTAGGTTTTTATTTCAATTGCTTATTTGTCCTCCTTTCACCCGAGGTGTTATTTATTCATTAAAGAGGGCTAAGGTGTCTCCTTACACATTTTATTAAGAAAAAAATAAAATATGCAACTATAATCATTCCATTTAGCTTGAGGCTAAAAATTGGGAACATTACGGTCCTCCCCTCCCACATGTTGCTTTCCTCAAGCAAGCACAGCCCTTAGAGAGAATAAAATTTCTCCTCCTTCTTCTCTTATAGCCTCCTCATCAACAAGCTCTAGCACTGCTCAAAAGTACCACAATAAACCCTACTCCAATGCTCTCTCCCAAGTATGCAAGCTGAAAATGATGCTCTCTGTGGAAATAGAGGGTGTAGTGGAATGTTTGTCTTCTTTGTGATATGGCCACCTTAAGGTAGGATTTGGTGAGCATGCATGGGAAAATTCTACTCCCAATGATGATCCTTTCATCCATGCTGCTATCATCCAAATGAAAATATCACCCCCGGTTACTGTAATGAGTTGGGGGTGAATGGAGAGTTGTGCTTGTGCTTCTCAATATGGCCCTCTCTCTATTTGAAGTGTCCATGGTTCTTCCTCTATCCTTGAGACAATGGTATGGCCTCGAGAATGGCCCAAGCTACCCCATCAAGAAAATCAACCATGAAATGCCTTTACAAATTCTCCAAGTGGTTCTCCCAAGAAGGTACAAGTAGCTATGTGGCAATCATGGTTTTCCCATGGTGTCTCCTACAAGTTAAGACATGTATAATGGGGAGAATCATGCTCCCAATGGGCTGTACATCAATAATCTCCAAATAATTCTCCTCATGAGTGTACAAACATCGAAATAGAAGGGAAAGTATAAAAAAAATCAAGTTTCCAAATGACAACTAGAGAGTGGTCTAAGTTTCACTCATGGAACTTTTACTTACCAGAGTGCCTTCTTGGCACACGCCTCAAAATAAAGTAACAAGTGCTATATTGCTTCAGACTTTTTTTACCTTACAACATCTCATCATAGATAAAACATGAAAACACAATTTGGTGCTAATGGTGCACACCAGATATATGGCTTCCCCACAAACCATCATAAAATAGCTAGGGTCAAGGCTACGAGTAGGTGAAAGTACATCATATCAAATGCAAGAAGGGATAATCCTTCTTGGGATAATGTGCTACTCATACAAAGACGAACATACAAAATATAATGGGAAACTATACCTCCTCTACCATGTACTTGAGACCTTGGTGCAGGAAATGGCTCATCTGAATACTCTCCCTCTCCTAATGAGTAAGGGAATGGTTGTGCCAACTACTCTCAAAAAACATCAAGGCTATGCATCTATCCATATTATGATGTAGATCATACTGAATACCCCTCCAGTAAGACTCCTCTAGCAGCGAGAATATGCATCCAATTGCCGCTGGCTGAAAGTCGTGTCTTGCATGCAATAATTTCTCCTTGAGACTAGAAGCTCTAGCGAAGATCGGTATAGATGACCATCACATCCATCATGTATCTGTCATGTCTATCGGGGTCATAAAGAGTTATGCATGCATCTATATCTTGGGAGTACTCTACCAAAGACGAGTCCTCAACATGGATCAATACTCCACATAAGAACGGCGGTGTTTCTTGATATGGTGCTCCCTCACTTGTTGTTACTTGCTATTTGACATCCCCATGCCAAATTCATCCTCCAAGTTTCCATGGCCATCATGCAAGCTACTCATGCTGAAATAGAAATGATGCTCTGCGAAGAGCTGAGCCTCCCATGAGAGACTATCACCTCGAAGAATCTCTCAATCACGAGTCGATATAGCCGCAGTGGCCTCCTTCTCCAATGCATGAAAGAGTCCTTCCTTAAAGGAAGTGTCCTCTCTCTCACCAAATCTATGGAGTAGTCATCTGCATCATGAAGATGCTATCCTCCATCCATGCAACAAACTCTATCAGCGTAGTATGGCCAGTGAGTGGGTGAGATTGAAAATGAGAGAGTGTCTCCCTCTCCTTGAGCTTGTCCCAAACTCTTTGCACTATGTTGGATTCCTCTAATGTCTCCACCTCTTCGGAATCCAAGAATGGTGAACCAAATAGCATGATGCCTCTCATCATCTCTAGATCAAGTAGCCTCCCAGGTGGAAAGCCTTCAAAAGTGAGACATCAAGATAGGAAGTGGAGTTTGTGTAGTGTAGTCCCTTTCCTTTGTGCGAAAAATTTCTGAAATAGATAAAGGTGAATGCTCATCATCCCTTCATGCTGATCCTTGCTCTTCTCTCTCCATCTCAAAATCCCCTATATAGAAGTATATATGGCTCCTAGATTGTGTCTTGGTACCCACATGTAAAAATATTTGAACTCCTTGCAAAGACACGAGGGCTCCTCTAGTGGAAACGTGGCTCCCCTTTCTCCTCCATGTGGTGATGGATCTCCTTCTAATGTGACAACGTTGTTGGTTCTTTCTAATGTATGAAAAGTGTTTGTGTTTATGACACGATGAGTTTCATCAGTTCCTCCAAACCATTAGTGAATGCATCATATGTTTTTGCATTTGCATGACAATGAAAAATGGAACCTTCAAACCAACAATCATGAGCCATACCTTTGAGTTGCGGTCTTGCTCCTCCCATGGCCTCATTTTTATTCCTCTACTCCATTGCAATGCAAGTGAACAAGGACTTCTGCTTGTGGATACGCATGTGTGTGGCTAAATTCCCACACCCTTCATGAAAATATCTAGGATTTTTACCATCAAAAAATCCTCTCGGAAAATCTTCTCATTTTTCCCTTTCATCGAATTTTCAATGATTTCTTCAATGGTACGGGAAAAGAAGAACGGATACCACCTCTTCCATCATTCATTTTCCTTTTTTCCTATGTAAATCTCCTCACCTTGGAGAGAAGCTCCTCTTCTTGATGGCATTAAATCTTGTGCACGAAATTTGAGCCCAAAGATCATGCTACGATACCCTTTATATTCCAAATACGGAAATTTACTGCTTCATCGGGAATATCTTAATATATTCCAAATTACTTCTATAGAAATACCACAAGTCCATTCCAGAGATTTAATATTGGGGAATTTACTAGATATGTCACCTTCACAAGGAATTGTGATGTCAGGAAGCTATACGGCCTTCACAAACTGCAATACATGGATATGCGATATTTCCACTTCGAGAATTTAAACGGGGGTCCTTGAGGATGGTGTATAAGGAAGTCACTACATAAATAAGGCCAACCAATGTTGGGATGCCATAGAAAACATCTAATATAACTCCCTTGCAGAAAATGACTCCAAATAAATGATTCTAGATGGGTTATAGATCTTCAAACTAGATCTCTAAAATAAAGGAAACAATGAGAGAGCTTACAACAATACATGAAAATTTCATTAACTCTGCAAATATGAATGTACCATAAGAGGAAAATACTACATCCATCATAATATTATAATATCAGAAATAATATACAAATATCATGAGGAATGAATCCCCTTTGCCATGGGAATCAATCTCCAATGATTAGACCACCAGAAATACACAAGTTGTTGCAACTACACAAAATTTCGGAGGACCATGCCTACACGATCTCTATGAGAGTAGCAGCTACTAAATATGCATAAAATGTACATACGGCTGAAGGAATAAAAAATAATTCCCAATAAAAATGAAATGGGCTGGTATGGGCTACAGCCAATCGGAGAGATTGCTAGAAATGCCGAAATTTAACTAAAATGTACGAGTAAATTGCCACGCAGGCGAAATGAAATGAGAGTGAAATTTGTGGAAGATTTAATATGATTTCCCTCCTCCGATAATGTCTCTAAACACAAAAGGTCTAATCCCTTTGTCTCAAAAACACTGTCTTGATGAGCTCCATGAACCGTCCTCTGCCTCCATAAAATAACACGAGTTTCGATATGGAATGAAAAGTGGGGAGATGATGGTAGTTTGGACAAGTGAAAAATATGTGAAATGAAGCCCGGAATACTCCTTGCAACTCCTCCAATGAATATATCACTCCATCCTTTGAAGAAAAAAAACTCCAAGAGACGCCATGAGTTCCTCTCTTGTTGCACCCATTGACACAACGCCCTCTTTGCTATAGAGCTAATGCGTAGAAGATGAATGTAGGTTGTGGCTAGTGCTATATTGAGAAAATGAAGCTCAATTCTCATCATGCAGCAGGGAAGAGGTAGGGATTCCGACGGGAACAACCTGGTGCCCGAGGCACCACCACCTGCTAAACGACTTGGGATACGAAGCACTGTGGAGCCAATTCTAAACTCAAACATGATACAAATGAGCTGCCATCTCCTCCTTATAAAGAAAAGGGACTCTCTCCACCATGGTCCCACCAATTAGGGTTTCCACCCTCATGTAGTGTCTCCCTCAAAAGCATGCGGCTTCTCTGGAAGCCTCTCCTCCTTGGGAAGACGCTATTGACTTTAGTCAAAGGTGACTAAATCAAGTGATGCGGGTTCCATTCACACCCTTAGGTGTTTATTTCAGGCGCTTATTTGTCCTCATTTCACACAAGGAGTGTTATTTCTTCATTAAAGAGGGCTAAGGTGTCTCCTTACCCATTTTATTAAGAGAAAATAAAATATGCAACTATATTGTTCCATTTTAGCTTGAGGCTAAAAATTGGGAACATTACAACAAACCATTTATTTATTATACAATACGTAACAAATTCTAGAATGAATTTAAAACATACATTGAGCATTGTTCATGCATCGGTAGAGGCCAATCAGATAATATTGAATCCATCTCCCACACCAATTAGATGCTTAAGAAAAGCGATGAATAATAGCCTATGCAGTGTATTGTGTCACGGTGTTGGTTTGTTATATTGGTTGTCTCTCCTATGCCTTTCCTTATGCTCACGGTCTCCACGACCTCTACGCATAAGTGATCTTCCCCTCATTGATGTCAACCACATTATTTTGGTTGGGTTGATCCCAATTCACATAGCACGGTTATTCCTATAATTATGTTGGATGACGGTGGATTTTGTCGGACACAAACTTAAAATTGAATATTCCAACGGAATCTGTGCATTACATGTTAGCCTTTGGACTTGTTGCTATGTTTAGGACATACTAGTGAGATTTTTACGGTAGGTGGAAAAAATGACATTGTTGTAAAATACAATTTGTTATAATTTCCCCATCACATTTTAGATGTTTTTCTCAATTGTTTTCTTGGATTTTAGATGTTCTTCTCAATAACCTTTTTCCTAGATATTTCCGGCTATGAAACACTTGCACTTGTGTAAAGGACAATGTATCAAATAAGAAATTATGCTTCCATCACGATGATTGTGGAGAGGGTATGCCTACACCGAAGCCTTTTAAAAGAGAGCCCTTTCACCGCTACGACGCCGTAAAGACCATGTACAAAAGGTCAGCCCAACATATATTGCACGGGATCCAACTTTGAGCGGTCACTCTCTCTCATTTGAATTTTGGGTTAAAGATTTTTGGCCGGACGCTTTGCAACGTTGGGGATCTCGTTGGAAACATAAGTCAACAAGGAGGTCGCAACTCCATTTTTTCCCTCGATCCTTCCTATGGTCTAAGAAAAATTCATCTCCGAGATTTTGTATTCTATGGTCCCCAAAAAAATTTATCTCCAAAGTTTTCCTTCACAAAAGAGAAAAATGTAATCCAAAAAATGGCAAACAACAAGATTGTGATTGAGGCTCCTCTCAAGTCACTAATCAGCACAGAACTCTGAGAGAGCCCCAAAATCAAGCCAAACATATGTGAGCCCCTACCATGGAATTCAAACTCAACCCCTTTTCACTATGAAAAGTACTGCGGAGAGTAGCGTTGTAAAACATCGGGTGCAGCAACAAGGTCAACGAGCCGGGAAACCCTAGGGTTCATGAGCACAGTGGTCGTCGGACAACAAAGATAGGATGGTTCTTAGATTTTGTAGAGATAAATTTTCTTCATGATATTTAGCTATTTTTCATCGATGATGATTTTTACCCATGGATATACATACTATTGCAGTTTGTGTACGTGAAACTTCATAACTCTTTGTTTCACTATACATAGTTATGTTTGAGAACATAGTCTCACTGATCAAAATAAAAATAAATTGTTACTTAGCTCTCTCAAATGATGTCGAGTTTTGATTTCTAATTCAATACCATCATGAGGTTTATTATAGATATCGACGAAAATGTTGTGTTTTGTAGTTTAAATATTTATAGTTTTCTTATATTGTAAAACTATTTTTAATTATCACTTTTTTTGTTCTAGGATATAGTTCTCTCATAATTAGTGTTTTATGTATCCTTCTTGAATGATTAATATGCTTCAAAATAAGAAACATATCAGAAACTCCTCGAATTTATTTACCCATATCAATTTCCATCGGAACATCTCAAGCCAATGTGTTGATGAGTATCCTATATTTAAATAAATTTATTTTAGGTCCATTGTTGTTGATAAAATAAAACGTACTATGCTATGAAGGGCTACCTTTTCAAATTTCAGAAATTGTTAAAACTTTTCTTAATTATCACTTTTATTTTGTTCATGGAAACAATTCCCTAAGCAAAAGTGTTCTATGTAGCCTTCTTGAATTCTTAATATGTATAAATTAAGCAACACATGAAGCCCTTGCCTTTATTTAACCATCTCCATCCAAACATCCTTGCCAATGTGCCAATGAGTATTTTATATTTTTGTCCATTTATTTTGTAGGTCCATTGATGTTGATAAAATCAAATGAATAATGCTACAAAGAGTTACCTTTTCAAATTTCAAAAAGAAATATTGAAAACATTCAACAAAGTAGTGATCTTCCATATGAGGGTAGTTGATTTTGACAGTAATACCGCGTGTTCCTTGTTGGAAATCTTGACTTCGATTTTGGAACACCTCGGGATGGAGCTGAATATCTTCGACGAGTCAAGTATGTAAATTATAATATCTCTTTTGATTTCTTATACAGTGTTATCTTAAATGCAGTGATATCTCCTAAAATTATGAAATATTAGCTAGTTAGTTTTTCAATTTGCTCAAGGATGTTTTGCAACGATGTTTCCATCTATCTTTAGCACAATTTCCTATCATTGTAGCATGAATGATGGAAAGAGCGAAGTTTTTCCAAATCTAAAATATGATAGTCGAAGTTAGTCATGGTTTATAAATGTGAATGTTTTTTTTTCCAAAAATTTGGTTTCGCCTGTTGTTTTCTCATGCATCAATGTAGCAAAAAATTACATATGTTAGTTTTATTTATTTATATTTTGACTAAATGGATTTTTTACTAGCAAAGTTTATAATTTCCACTTGAAATTTCATGTAAATTAACAACAAATTTCGAGATAGCTACATATTAAGTTGAATTCTTTGCTTCTATATTGTCTAAATCATAGTACAAGCTTAGATTTATTTTCCTTGGAAAAAATTATAAATTCTATTCAAAAGAGAGAATGGAAATCATATTCTTTTTTTCCTCTAGGCATGTGTACAAAAATATGAACACAAAAAAGGTTTTCATTTTTTCGTCTTGATACGTATGGATTAAGAAAATCACGGTTTAAAGCAAAGAAAGCCCCCTTACATTCTATTGATAACTTGAGATTATCTTCTAACGATAGGTGCCAAAAAGTAAATCTCATGACTATCACGAGAAATATACAATGCGAGAATCATAGAAATGATAATGACTCCTCAACACTAGTCTTCAAATATAAAAAACGGAAGACCTTGAGCGTGTTAAGGCACTAGAGATGAATTTTTTCCAAAATGAATATTACAACTTCAACTTCTTAAATGCCATAACCCTACCTGCTTGTGTTCACATTATACATGTGTGTGTGATATAGTTACGAACAAGGATAGTGTCGCTTTTTAACTAATTTTCCAAAATATTCCGGTGAGTACATTGAATTTTAATCTCCCCTTTCATCCATTGAATAACCCGGGTAGTTCCCATATACATGAAGTCTCCTAGCCCTTTGTATGGATTTTTTTCAAAAGAAGATGCGGGACCATTATTTAGTGTAATTGTTTGACCCGATTCCAAGACCAATCTTGAATGTGATTGGCGACTCTAGGATGAGAATAAACGACCTCTTGCATTCTAAAATTATCTTTTCCTTGTCTAGCACCATCAAACAAAACTTCATGGAAGGTTGTCTTCGATATATATGTCTCCCATATGATAGTTGTCTTATCTTTGAAGATGATTTTCATTCAGTAAAAATTCCATGAACCTTGTACAAACCTTGGTAATAATTTGTTTCCCCTTCAAAGATACGGCATCACATACAGGCCAAATACCACATTTATCGGGACATAGAATTTCCCTAAAAACTTTTGATTCCTATTTTTTAAACCAAGATCTAAGGAATTCTTCCATCGAAGTACCTCTTGAAACTGCCCATACCAATTATTTTTTTCACAGATCCTTCACCCAAATATTGAGCATATCGACAATGAATAACATTCCTCATGCTACGTCCCTATATTTCTCTTTTTTGTAAGCCTTCCCATGTTGGAACCTTATATCTGATTGTGAGCCATAGGAATATTCTTGTTTCTTAGGTTTTTTTTTTTTCTTAATCCACCATCACATATTTTCTTGACCAAAAATATGCATTAAAGATATATAACCTGAATTTACAGTGTACATACCTGTAACATTATTTTTATCCCACATCAAGGAAGCCTTTGAATTCTTCCATTCACCACCCAAATTGATAGATTATGTTGATTCCCAACCCCATTGCCAAACATTTGTAGCATTAGTATACACAATTTGATGTAAAGTAAAAAATACTTATTTTTTTCTTGTGAAAAATAGTATATCAAGTTAGGACCTAGAATAATTTGTTCACCACACCCCGTAATTGGACTTAAGTCAATCCTTACATTCTTCTCATTGCCATTTTTTGAAGTAAAGGAATTTCCAATGATAGGAAAGGCTAGTGCCATGGATTTCTAGTGATTTGAAATATTCTTAATACTTTTCTAGGGAGTCCTTATCTAGTCCAATAAATAAGCAAGGGCTACATACTTCTTTAGTTTTAATAATTAATAGATTTATGAATGGTTTCCTTTTTAATGAGATTCCAAGGATATTTTGCAACCAAAGCCTTTCCAAATACTTGTATTTTCTTCAAACCTCATCTTCATTTTTCTTGGGGAAGAGCTATGGACTACTAATAGGCCTAAGGAATCTCGATTCCCACCATCTTCACCTTTACCACTTCATAAGAAATTTCAATAGAGTTTTATAATTCTTTCAAGTGCTCCCTTTGGGACTCAAGCTAGAGAATGCTAATACATGGGGATGGCTTCCATGATAGCCTTGTCAAGGGTTAATCTGCACTTCTTGAGAACCATCTGTTACACAAGAAATGAATTGTTTTTTTCTATTTTTCTCAACAACCATCCCTAATCACCTTTTCTGTATCCATTTTTCTTGATAATGAAACCTAGGTATTTGAATTTTTTTTTAAGTCAAAGCTTAAAAGGAAACAATTCCTTCACGAGTCCTTTGGAGTTCAGATTTAAACCGATGTTGAAAACATCCTGTAAGTGAAAATATCATCAAGGTTTTGGAAAATAAAATATTGGGGGAATTGGAAAAATATTGCAAAAAAAAATAAATACAAAAATGATGAAAAAAGTAAAAGAAAGCACATTTATACACCTCTATGGGTGACTGATATTTTTGTTTGTTGTGCGGCAATATTGTGATATTTTTTTTTGTTGTGTAGTAATATTGTGATATTTTTGGGGTGAAAATATCATAATATTTGTGGGCGATATTATCGTTCCATTGAAAAAATTGGAACATTGTGATATTTTCAACATTGATTCAAACCATTAAAACAAATGTATGATCTTTGTACAGTCATCTCCATAGTCATAACCACACAATAGAGATTGAGATTTTTTTAAATTTTCTAGCTCCCCTCTTTAAACCATCGGAGAACAATAATATATCATCGACAAATAATAAATGAGTTAAAATCACTTCTTTTTAATTTTTTAATTTTATTTTCTTTTACCCCTTTTAAGAATACCAATTTTTTTACTATCAAAATTTCTCGACATAGCCCTTCTTTTACCAACAAAAACAGATGAGTTGAGAGTGGACAACCCTATTTTTATACCCCTTGGGGGTGTGAATAATGCAGAGGTTGCTCCATTGATGAGCATACCAAAAGAGGTAGTTATAACTTATGAAACATCTCGTAATTCACTTCTACAGTTGTGACACATCTCATGATTCACTTGATCACCAGATAATTGAGCCCCATATGTATTAACACCATCCTGAGATATAATTATTTTTTCCTATCATATGCTTTGAAAAGGTCCAACTTGATTACCAAAGTTGTCATCTTTTTGGATTTATTTTGCGTGGACATTTTTGAGTAAATCCTATGACTTCATGGATTTTCTTGCCAACTTGAAATCCAAATTGTTTAGGAGAGATTACCTATGGAAAGGCCTCGTTAAATGTCACTACTAATACCTTGGAAATATTTTTTATAAAGACATTTACAAAAGGATATTCTATGTTGTGTGAGTTTCTAGAATGTTGGGGCTATATCCATAAATACTTCTAGCAAGCCCATGAATATCTCTTCAAAACTGAAATGCTTCCCTTGCAACTATTTGGGATCATACAATGTTGGTTCTACTACCTCAATTCCCTGTGCACGAACAAGGTCCATAGATCTTTGTCACACCCCACATTGATGGGTGTGCAACCCAACACATTCCATTATACTTCAAAAATGAGATAACTTATGAGTGCACATTTTTGCTGGAATCCTCAATTCAAGGACATCCTCAATTCCCTTTGCATGATCAAGGTCTAGAGATCTTTGTCACACCCCACATTGTTGGGTGTGCAACCCAACACAAATTACATCATACTTCAAAACTAAGTAACTTTTGAGTGCACATAGTGCTAGAATCTCCAATTCAAGGACATTCTCAATTCCTGTGCATGAATAAGTCCTAGAGATCTTTTTCACAACCCACATTGATGGGTGTGCAACCCGGCACAAATTCCACCATACTTCAAAACTGAGATAACTTCTGAGTGCACATTTTCAAATGGCCATCATAAAGACTTCTATCCTATGAATATCTCTCCAAAATTGAAATGCTTCCCTTGCAACTATTTGGGAGCATACATTGCTAGTTATGTTGCCTCAAATTTAATTCAAGAGTTATAGGATAAGGTCAAGCCTTTGTCATTGGAAGAAAATCATACTCATAACTTTTGTCTCTGCATGAAAACATAGTGATGGAATCCTCAATTCCCTATGCACGAACAAGGTCCAGAGATCTTTGTCACACCCCACATTGATGGGTGTGCAACCCAACAAAAATTCTATCATACTTAAAAACTTAGATAACTTCTGAGTGCACATTTTTGAAAATGGGCATCATAAAAACTTCCAGCCCATGAATATCTCTCCAAAACTGAAATGCTTCCCTTGCAACTATATGGGAGCATACAATACTAGTTCTACTTCCTAAAATTTAATTCAAGTGTTGTAGGATAGGGTTGGGCCTTTGTCAGAGGAAGAAACTCATCCTCATAACTTTTATCTCTGCATGAAAACATAGTGTTGGAATGAATATCATCAACCTCACCATCATCTGCCAGTACCGCACTAACGATGTCATTGTTTAGCTCCCCACTCTTATTGAAATTCAAAACAGATTTCTTGTCTACTACTATCTCAAAGATGTTGAGATGATTTTACAACGAGAGTTCGCTTCAGTCCTGCCAGAAAATTCAACTATATTGTTTCTATCTGACCATTATCCCTTTTTGTCTAACATTCACTTGTTCACTATTGAGTTGACTATTTAACTTTACAAGAGTAACCTCAAGGTGGAGTGGTGTCTGAATGTGGACCTAGAGATAAGGAAATGACTCATTTTTTAATGATCAAATTGAATTTCTACCAAAATATGTCGAGGACAGACCCATTCACCATAATTCTTGACCATCATTTTTAACCTGCTTTATTTTTACATGAAATTATTTATCTTAATAGTTGTAGGTGTTATAAATGGGAGAACCATTGAAACACATCACATATTATTTGAGACTATTTTGTTTGAGAAAAGCATCTAGATCTCATTTTACATTAGGGTTGTCATGGTATCTTTCCCCTGGATCTGCAGTACCCTCTCCAAGTGTACCAGCAGTGTTGTATCTTTCCAATTATATGCTACCTTCTCCATCTAAGATAACAAAAAATTCTTCTTTAGGGGAATTTTGAGGTCTAAAATGGGCCTCCTAAGGACATTATAAAATAATAGTGGAAAAAATCAAATAAGATTTGATGACATCATCAAATTTTAGAGGGAAAAATGAAAAAACTACTTTTTCAATTCATATTTTCAACTTATCTCCCAAATTGTTTACTCAAATTTCGAGCAGGAGTACTCGTTGGATGCGGAATTTAATTCCTCATCCAAGGAGTACCCATGTTGCATACTTTCGATGGGTCCTACTACACAAAAAAATGAGAAATACATAAAAAAACGTGATTACAATCACGTTTTTTATGTATTTCTCATTTTTCGTGTAGAAGAGTTCATCGAAAGTATGCAACATGGGTACTCCTTGGATGAGGAATTAAATTCCGCATCCAACGAGTACTCCCGCTCGAAATTTGAGTAAAATTTTTTGGAGATAAGTTTAAAATGCGAGTTGAAAAAGTAGTTTAATTATTTTATTATTTTTTAATATTTTGCACTTAAAAATGGTGAATCATCCATTATGGATGACATCATCATCTTGAATCCTATTGGTTCTTATAAATTTTATTTTGGTTGTACATTTTTCTTAGGAGGCCCATTTTAGACCTCAAAATTCCCCTAATGCAAATTATGGCCTCAAAGCTTCCTCTGTAAGCTTGTAAAAAAATTGTCTTTTTTTTCTTTCATCAAATGTACCATGCAATG
Source organism: Pinus albicaulis (assembly GCA_034641835.2). Classification (NCBI taxonomy): domain Eukaryota; kingdom Viridiplantae; phylum Streptophyta; class Pinopsida; order Pinales; family Pinaceae; genus Pinus; species Pinus albicaulis. The sequence goes on from JAXQQM020081635.1 coordinate 27,591, forward strand.
TTGAATCCTCTCTCCACATACCCTTTTCCAGCCCTTTCAACCACCAGTGCATGAAAACTAATTATTGGTACTCATGAGAAATCATGAGTTACATAAATTATTGAAATTATTGAGTGCCATATTTAGCTTCCCACTTGTATTGAAATTCAAAATGGATTTCTTTTCTACTACTCCCTCAAAGATGCTGAGATGATTTAACCACAAGTGTTTGCTTAAGTCATGCCAGAAAATTCAACTATATTGTTTCTATTTGATCATTCTCCCTTTTTTCTAACATTCACTTGTTCACTACTAAGTTCACTATTTAACTTTACAAGAGTAACCTCAAGGTGGAGTGGTGTCTGAATGTGGACCTGGACATAAGGTATTGACTCATTTTTCAATGATCAAACTGAATTTATACCAAAAGATGTCCAGGACAGAGCCATTCACCATAATTCTCGACCCTCATTTTTAGCCTCCTTTATTTTTCTATGAACTTATTTATCATAATAGTTGTATTTGTTATAAATGGGATAACCACTGAAACACATCACTTATGATTTGAGAATGTTTTTCTTGAGAAGTGTGTCTATATCTCATTCTACGTTAGGGTTGTCGTGGTATATTCCCTCTGGATCTACAGTACCCTCTCCAAATGTACCAACAGTGATATCTCTTTCCAATTATATGTTTCCTTCTCCATCTAAGATAGCAACAATTTCTTCAAATTATGGCCTCAAAGCTTCCTTTGTGAGCTTGTAAACAAAAAACATTTTTTTTTCTTTCATCAAATGTACCATGCAGTTTTGACTCCTCTCTCCACTTACACTTTGCTAACCCTTTCAAGCACCATGCTTTAAGAAATATGCTAAACCATGAAGTAAAATTTAAAGATACACCTAAATCATTGCCACGATGTTCTCTCTTCTTCTTCCATTGAATTCGGTTGCTTTATAGTTTGGAAGAAATTTTCATATTATTATTTTTTTATTTTGACCTTGTGAAATCTTACATATTTTATGTAACTCATGATTTTTTTGGAGTACCCAAAATTGTGTATGAAAACTAATTATAGGTTCTCCATAAAAATCATGAGTTACATAAATTATTGAAATTATTGAGTGGCATTTTTAGCTCCATACTCTTATTTAAATTCAAAATGGAGTTATTGTCTACTACTCCCTCAGAGATGCTCAGATGATTTAACCGCAAGAGTTTGCTTTAGTTCTACCAGAAAATTCAACTATATGTTTCTATCTGACCATTCTCTCTTTTTTCTAACATTCACTTGTTCACTGTTGAGTTCACTATTTAACTTTACAAGAGTAACCTCAAGCTGGAGTAGTGTTTGAATGTGGACTTGGACACAAGGCAGTGACTCATTTTTCAATGATCAAACTAAATTTCTACCAAAATATGTCCAAGACAAGGCTAGTTACCATAATTTTCGACTCTCATTTTTAGCCTGCTTTATTTTTCCATGAACTTCAATATTAGAATAATTTTAGGTGTTATAAATGGGAGAACCACTAAAATACACCACATATGATTTGAGACTGTTTTTCTTGAGAAAAGCGTCTAGATCTCATTCTACATCAGGGATGACATGGTATCTTCCCTTTAGATCTACAGTACCCTCTCCAAATGCACCATCAGTGTTGTCTCTTTCCAATTATATGTTGTCTTATCCATCTAAGATAGCAGAAACTTCTTCAAATTATGGCCTCAAAGCTTCCTCTATGAGCTTGTAAAAAAATTGATTGTTTTTTTCATCAAATGTACCGTTCATTGTTGACTCCTCTCTCCACTTACCCTTTGCCAGTTATTTCAACCACCATGCTTTAATAAATATGATAAACCATGACTTAAACTTTAAATATACACCTAAATCATTGCCACAATGTTCTCTCTTCTTATGCCACTGAATTTGGTTGTTTTATATTTTCGAAGCAATTTTCATATTATTTTTTTATTTTGACCTTGTGATATCTTACATAATTTATGAAATTCATGATTTTTCTGGAGTACCCATAATTGTGTATGACAATTAATGGATATTCTATACTAATATATTGGACCTATGTTCTTCCCAAATTCAATGTGAGAGGTTTGGCAGTATGATTGCATGTTTATGATATTCCTCCGTAAATGTTTTATCTTTGCATTTGCCACCTTCAAAATTAGAGTTCCATGATCCACATCAACAAGATTGGTTTAGAAAGGAAGCTGCAGAGGTACTTTATGATACAGGTTATACATATGGGTAGATTTTTGCTAATTAATTCATATGCCTATCATACCTATGGCATAGGACACCCTAGATCCAAACTAATGTGCATTTTGATGCAAATGTATAGGTTGCAGATAAAGTGGAAATGTTGTTTAGAGAGGTTTTTAATGTTCCCGATTAGATAGGACATAAAATTTCCACATTTGGATCCTGTTATTCTAGTATTAAGGTTACTGAATCAAGGAGACAAATTGTAGAGCTTGAAGGAATGTTGCATAAAGAGATAGTTGAATTTGAGGTGATATTATAGATTTATATAAAGGGTGTTTAGTATACTTTAGGTTTTATAACATGATATTATTCTACAATAATCTTTCTACTTAATGAAAATTTCCATATTTGTTTATATAAATTTCTTAGTTGGAAATAATTTATTCATAGAGTAATTCATTCTTTTAATGAAATCTGTCAAATTCAAACAAGGTTTGTTGCAAGATGCCATCATTAGTGATGGGAAAGATGGAAGACTTGTTGTTGATATTTCAAAGTTAAACAATATAAGACATCTTCTTCTTTATGAATCCTGTGAATGGGATCGTAATCTTTGCCATTATTCATAACTACGTCATATATACTCATTTTTTTTACTTTTTGGCATACAAATCAACCTTTTAAAGGTAGATTTTTATGTTGTCACAACAAATTTACATGATTCACAAGGTGAGAAACCAATATTTAGTGTAATTGCATATTTTAGGTTTTATAATTATAGGTTATTTATAGGTTGTAATTGTCTTCAAAGTTTCACTTTTAATTTAGTATTCAGCCAAACATATTGATTATCTTATACATAACTATTTGTGATTTACTATAAACTCTTTTTCTTCATTAGAATTAAGTCCATTTTGTATTGGCAGATAATTGAACACATTTTTTTTTCCAATGTTTTGCAGTCTTAAAGTGAATTAACTACTATGTTATTGTTTGGTGTCCACTGCTGAAAAGAGATACTCTTACTGTGATAAGTTTCAATCTTTTTTATTTGTTGGTTGTTGTCATGTTTTGAGTGTGGACTTGTGAAATTTCAAATCGCATGTCGCTTTATGTGAAGGGGATATATATATATATATATATATATATATATATATATATATATATATATATATATATATATATATATATATATATATATATATATATATATATTATTTTTATTTTTCCCTATGGTTCCTTGGAGATCCGTGTTACATTTGCACAAAAGTTTAGATATCATTCAGATACCTAAAATTTCTATTTTTAATTTTAATATTTACGTGATAAAGGAAAGACAAATGTACCAATTATAAAAAATCACCCAACAACAAGATTGATATTTTTCTTTCATTCAATCTATAACATATTGCATCTTTCTTCATCAATGCTCTTCTTCCATATGCTATCCATTTGTGACATTTCCTTTGCAATATTTGGTGCATTTGCGAGTTATAGGTAATTTGTAGGCTATAAATGTCTTCAATGTTTCAATTCTAATTGAGTATTCAACTCAACATATTGATTCTCTTATACGTAACTATTTTTCCCTCCACCCACTTTTCATAACATCCATAACAATTAGGTAGGGACTTGAAACTTTGATGATGTTTCTCTTGTTTAGTAAAAGATTATCAAGACTTTGATTTATTGAAAGTTGTAGAATTTATAATCTATAAATTTTTAAGATATAATTTTTAAAAGTCTAATTTTTTAAAGGGTGCTAGCTCAATGGAAGATCACCTGCTTTACAAGCAGGAGGTTTGTGGTTCGATTCCTTGATATTCATATGGAATGGAGGCAATTAGTTTTTGGTGACAAAGGTTCTTTTGACCATCGTCGATGAGCTTATGGTGAATTTTTAGACCCTCACCAAAATATGAAATGGTGACTGTCAACGAATGCCACCATATATACGCATCAATATTGATGACCATGAAAGGTCTGTCACCATAAATTTTTATTGTTTATATGAAATGGTGAGTGTCATTGTTCATCATTATAGTAATTATTTGTGAAAAACCTTGAAGTCACCAATGAGATTATCATGACATTTTTTTACCCTCACCAAATATGAAATGGTGACGGTCAACGAACATTACCATATATATGCATCAATAGTGACGACCATGAAAGGTCCATCACAATAAATCATTATTTTTTGTATGAAATGGTGACAGTCACTATCCATCATTATAATCAATATTCATGACGAACCTTGAATGTCACCACAACACATACTTTCGGTGATGCCACCTTTGGTGATGTTCAATTTTTTGGTGACCGAGGCTATTTTCCATTACCGTTGCTCATATGAAATGGTGATGGTCACTATCCGCCATTATAAATAATTATTGGTGACAAACCTTGAATGTCACCATAACACTTATGCTTTCGGCGACACCACCTTTGGTGACGTTTATTTTTTGGTGACAAAGGCTCTTTTAACCGTCACCAATGAGCTTATGGTGACATTTTTTTCCCCTCACCTATGTCCTTTTTTTTTTTAGTGTAGGGTCAGTTAAACTAGTTCCAATTGTTGGAGGAACTAGTAGGAGGTTTAGAATTTGGGTGTAACTTCAATGGTAAACCAGTTAACTAATCAATCATCTAATAATTAACTCATGCATGCATGAAATTTGAGTTACCCAGTTGAGATTAAAGCTGAAGGGAAGTGTACTATCAGTTGTATAATTATCCAAGTTGTACATGTGGTACAAGAAGTGAGAGAAGGGCCTATATGGATTGTGTAATTATGGATGGGCATTTCTCTAATTAGTAGGGGGGTAATTCCTTTTGAAATAACACGCAGAAATAGGAGATTGGCAGGCAATAAAATTGGCTCTAAGTTGTTTCCAAAGTCATTTTGTGAGGCAGTGAGATAGATTATACTTATGCATAGGTTTCTCAGGCTTGAGAAAGCCTTGTATGTTTTCTCTATTTCTTCACTAATGCAATACAGATAGGAAGTGGTTTTGAGCATTTTCTTTCCACTAGATATATCCTCATGTATGTGTATTGATTCATGAGGCATGTTTTTTAAATATGATTTTAATTATGAGTTTCTTTCCACATATGAGTAGAGTAGATTTGAGTCTTATGTTTTAGAACATTATATGAGCAGCATTAAATCTACAATTAATTTCTACATGGTATCAGAGCTAGATTCGGATTAGAGAAGATAGTTCTAATTTTTTTTTGCAGGAGACTCGAATTTCAAGTTATTTATTGCAAGTTTTCTCTGGGACCAAGAAGATGACTTCCAATGAACTCAGGCTCGAGTATGGTTTCGGAGGAACCACAAATTTTATGGCATGGAAGATCCACATGGAGGAAGTATTCGATGACAATGGGCTACTAGATTATATCAAGATAGATGTAGCAAAAGCCCCAGCATCTGATGCTTGCTCATTGGAAGAAGGATGTGGCTAAAGTGAGGAGAATCATATTGCAGGGAGTTCAGTTCATATTGTCTCAAATCTGCATAAGAAAGAAAATCTGTTCACGATCTAGAAAACACTGATAGATTTGTTTTAGAACAATAGTGGCCACAGGAATATAACAGTCAAGGACCATATCTGAAGCATTAAAATTCAAAAGAATGAATAAATTCCACAATACATGAGCAAGTTTACATAGTGTCATGATGAACTTGGCAGGGTCGGTGCGACTGTCCCTGAGGAATATTTGATAGCTATATATTTTTGGGTCTTCCCAAGATATGGCACAGTTATCAAGATTTCGTAAATGGTAGAGACAAACTATCAAGTTGATAGTGTGTTGTATTGGCTACAACCACCCTCCAAAATTTTTCCTATGCTTTGATTTTGGAGCCTTCCCTTCTGTCCACGAGAACTTATCTTATATTTTCATCAACTATTCATGATTGAAACAAGAATTATTCTTTTCATATGTACTTTTTATTTCTTGTTTTCATACTTATCTGATACTTTGAATCACTATCTAACCTTATGACTTGGCCTTATAGCAGTTCTGGGCTTACCTCCAAAAACTGTGCAAACCATTAGGGCAAGCAAGCTTGTATGAATGGAATTGAAAAATCAAGACTAGAATTCTTCCTTGATCCTCAGAACTATGAAATCATGGATGGAAGCCGAACACTAATCTCATAAACTATGAAATCCATCCATTGAGCTTAGAAATTGTGCAATGCACTGAGCCTAGAAGTTCCCTAGAATTGTGCAATCTTCCTTGTAAGTGTGCATAGAAAGTTTCCAGAAAAAGAAAAAAAATCAAAAAAGAAAAAATTGAAAAAACATCCCTAAAAAATAGAGATTCATTATTAGTTTCTCGAAGGTGTTGGAAATATTTTCATTCATGGTAAAGAAGAAAAAAAATCAGCAGAGAAGCAACAAAGGTAGAAAAGGCAGCAAAGAGGCAGCAACAGTAGCAGAGAAGTAGCAAAGGCAGCAGAGAAGCAGGAAAGGCAGTAGAGATGTAGAAAACACAACAGATAAGCACCAAAGGCATGCAACAAGCGTAATAATCCAAAATCAGAGTGAATGAAGAGTATAGAAAAATCTCAGGAGGAGTAGCGTGGAGAAACCGGTGTTGTAGAGCGGCGACAGTATAAATATTAGGAGAGAATCGCGTTGAAGAATACTGAACAAGCTCAGGAGGAGTAGCATGGAGGAACTAGTGTTGTAGAGCAGCGATAGGATAAACAAACAAAAATAGACTAAGTAAGAGAATACTTATAAAATTTCCAAAGGAGGTAAATGGACAGTCACGATTAGATCACAAAAGTGAAGGCGAGAGATGGATGATAGAGATCGAATCGCATCAGGAGCGATTTCACAAATCGCAACTTTTAAGAGTTTAGCATGAAGGAATTGCATGGTAAGTCAACTTGGTTGTGATGTGAAGTAGATGAGCCACATGTTAGCACTTCACACGAGTGCACATCATAGATCTTAGAGGTTACCGATTAAGAGTTTGCTTCGTATGGTAAGTTGTATGCAATGCATTGAGGGAAAAACCACGTGTCAGCAATGCACTGAGCAAAGAACCACGTGTCAGCATTCCACACAAGTGCACATCATAGGTCTTAGAGGTTACCATTAATATTTATCTCGGTATGGTAAGTTGTATGCGATGGGATGAGGAAAGAGCCATGTGTCAGCACTGCGCACTAGTGCAAATATTGCAAATCGCAAGAAATAAGGTTTAGCCGCTAATTTAAATCATAAAGGTTGTGAAGTGCAATCCCTTTTGATTGGTGGAAAGTGTTGTGGGACCCTCCATTAAAGAAGTTCTGCCAGTATGTAATTGCTTTGGGATTTATGTATAATCGGGCTTAAAGTAACAATTTGTGATTCTACGTGTATTCTGATATCTGTGTAAAACATTAAAAGTTGTGAGCAATAAATGTGTGATGTATTGTGATTGTTCAAGTAGTGTGGGACCCGATAACCATTGTTCCACGTCTATTATGTGCACTCTGTTAATAAGTTATGCATTGTTTGAACACTAACATATGTATGTGGAATAAAATCTGATATTTTACTCTGCTGCGTTAAAAGGGAGTCTATGTGGGTTGAGAGAAAAGGCTAAACCCAAAAGAAAAGACTTAGCTAACAAAAGGAAAAGGGTGAACACAAAAAATAAAGGCCCGGGTAAGTAAGAGGACCCAACCTCGTGTAGAACAGTGCAACAGCATGGGTCAAGTCAGGAAAAAAGTGTAGCTATGTAGCACAGTTGAAATATAACTGCAGAAATAGAAAAGACAAAGCAATGGAAATAAGAAGAGGAAAAACACACAGCAAAGCTAAGAAGTTGAAAGGGATGAATTGGAATATTATTGTAACTATAAATGTATTAATTATTTTATATTGTTTATGATGCAAAGGCGAGTCTCCGTAGGCAAAGAAAAACTCCAATTTAATATTGAAATGAGTGTATTTAGTGCTGTAACATCCTTAATATGTTGAGTGAGGAAATGAATGGGTGGAAGGAAAGAATCATGCATGTTCACTTCATATTCATGTTGAATATTTGGTTAAACTGAGAGGGGGGGTGAATCAGTTTAATACAAGCTTTGACAATTAATAATTTTTATCAGACTTATTTACAGCTTAATATGTGAACAGTCTTACAATGTAGCAGCAAGTATTAAGTTAATATGAAATCAACCTTACTTTGAGAAAAAAAAATAAACAGATTGATTGGATCATATAAACATATAAGCAACACACATAGAGACAACAGATGTAAGTGGAAACCCATAAAGGGAGAAAACCACATCTTATTATTGTTGTGATGCAAAAGCAAGCTCCAACTCCCTCTCACCACTGTTTTTTGTAGGCACCAACCTACAGTAGGCTCCTACCTCAGTCAGCTATCAAGCTTCAACTTGATAGGGAAGCTCCAACTTCCTCAATTTATCTAAATAAATGTTTGCTGATTTACTTCAGGTATCAACTCTATTCTGTAGCATCTCTTTCTGCTCCTCTCTTCCTTATCTTCTCTACCTCAATCTTCTATACTCTACATTCTCTATCCTTACTCTCTCTAACCCCTCGTATGCATATCTAGTTGATATTATATATAGAGTTCCTCACATGACTGTTTGTATTTCAAAAGGAATTTGGAGTGAACAGCCATGACCTTTTGACTTCTGCCTTCTCAATTATTTGTCCAACTCATTAAAAATATAACAATATGTACAAATTTCAATGTTACAATGGGATTTTTATTTTTCCTTTGGATACTTGCCTTTGCATCACAAACAATATAAAACCAATTAAAACATTTATATTTTCAGTTTCAATACATAAACTTCGCTCAGCCCTTGGCCTGCTAGTTTTGTGCTTTCTGTAGCAGTCATGCAATTGTACTGCATACTTTGTTCACTGTCTTTTGCATATTCCACCTGTTCACTGCACTTTTGAATCCCTTTTCTGCAAATTTCTTCAACTCTGCAATCTCCAAGACACTCTATCTTCAACTCCAGATTCTATAAATCTGATTTATCAGCCTTCACTGCGTATTCAGTCAGATCAAATCTGTAAATTTTCTGTTAAAGAAATTTAAACTTCAAATTTCTCATTGTTCAATACGAACTGTGATTACGATGCTCTAAGCCTTACTTCAATGCGCAATCACTCCATTTACTAACACCCTTCGTTATCCATTGTAATGCTTAACATACAATATATTATAGTTGTGGCCCTTTTCTATCAAGCACTCAATTTACCATCGAAGTCTCCTCCCTTATACATTGAACAAAGGAACCGCCTCATGTTTAAACCCTTATCACACCTTGTAATCATACATGTATCGGCAACAAGACTGTTATGCATCCAACCATATCATATGAACCTTTGCGTATTATTCACACACTGTATATATATAGCCCCAAATTGATCACATCAAATAATGAACTCCCGTGCAATACATATTTTCCTTTGTAGAACTCTAACCATGGCACGGCTCTTCCATCAACATTACAAGGCCTTCCAATTGATTTATGAAAACCCCGCTCAGACCTTCAATATTGTCTATCACTCCGGGGCTTTATATCATTAAACATGTTCCATTACAAGCAACAGGGCCCACACATACAACAAACATGCAATCAACACACAACCGATTCATACCTTCCTTATCTAATGAATGACAACATGTCACATGGCTTCAGATGATTCAACGGATATCGCTTGGCTTAGATGCGTGAACGATAATGCGTGATGGTGCACGATGAAAGCTATTTTCCAAATTCGCTCAGGGACATGCATCATCCAGTGTATGGGATCGCTCTGAATTCTTAAATACCACTTATTGTGCAAAGGCGGTGCGATCAAAACCAGAAACCCGCCTTTACTGTTTACTCTTGCAAGGTTCCACTTCTTTCTCCCTCAGGGTTCCATCCGCCTTTATTGTTTATGAATTCCACTCTTCGCCTTCAATGAAACTCGCTTCTGTCCACACACAGCAATTGCCTCGATTCTTCTAGGCTACCACCATATGACCTGGCTCAAGGTTCCGTCAATTTATATTTTAACCTTTGGTTCATAAATGTTTCAACACGACTCCTCCACATACTATAACACACTGCTTCATCACGTTATACATTTCCCATTGCTCACTGTATCATGGACTTAGCGACCCGATATCTATGAATCAAATGTTTAGAAATTCATTACACAGAGAGAGATACCAGTATCAGTTGGAATTCTGGAAGAATTCGAACCCCTTCACCCAAGTTAACCCGTATTCAAGATTCAATGATCAATAATTTCATGTAATCGATATCGATTTGTCCAATCAATGCTCCTCAAAATTACCTTATACAGATTCACGAATCTACCCCTTCCACAGAGCTTACGATGTTTACAAACCATGAGTAACAAATTCACGCTTCTACAATAAGTTCAAGCAGTCTACACAGGCATAATCCCATCTGTTAGTAACACAGGGTTTCATAATTTTCCATAGGGACTCAAATATCCTTCGTACTAAATTCAATCAAGAATATACATACAATTCAAAGAGAATTTATAAGCAATCCCTCATCATTATGTACAAATGTAACCATTTACAAGAAAATTCACTTATTCTTCTCAATTGGCCAGATTTTCTATTCGATGGCCTTTTTCTTCTACTCTGTCTATGGACAACTCTGCTTCAATTCACTGCTTCCTCTGCTCCTTGACTGATACTGCTCCTTGCTTCTCTTTTTGTTGTTTCAGGTGCTCCTCCTTTGCCATCTCCTTTGCCATCAATGACAACATTTTGAACAGTCTCCACCTTTGGCATTGATGGCAATATACTTCCTTTGTTTTCCTTTTAGGACCCTTCCTTCTATTGCTATCTCTTCCTCCCCCTTTGACATCAATGGCAAGGGGTTGCACATTTCCTAGTATAGATTCTATCCTTTGATCCTTTTTTTTTATCCTTTTTCAACATTTCTTGCATTTCCTCTCTCTGAGATCTTCTGACTTTGTACCCTGCTACTCCAAACTTTGGATTAAATCTAAAATACTAACCCTTTATCCTTTTCATGGAAACTTTTATGTTGGATGTATTATTTCCATAATCCTTTGATCCTGAGGACCTGTTTCATGCTTCCCTTGTTGGTTGATCTCCCCCTAGAATGATATTTTCGTTTCTGTTCTCCCCCTAAAAATTTTCTTTCTCTTCATATCAGAGAGTAGCATCTACAGATACTACCCCTAGTCTATCTCTCAAATATTGAAATGGTTCTCTAGCAAGAGGTTTGGTAAATATATTTGTTGTCTATTCTTTTGTTGGTATCTACTCCAGTTTTACTATCTTCTAAGCCACTTGTTCTCGGAGAAAATGATACTTGATTGGGATATGTTTAGTTTTTGAGTGAAGCACATGATTTTTAGATATACTTATAGCACTTGTATTATCACATTTGATTGAGATAGGTTCATCAATGCTTACCTTCATGTCTTGAAGGGTTTGCTTCATCCACATGACTTGTGTACAACATGCTACTGCTGCTATATATTTTGCTTCTACTGTAGATAGAGAGATAGATGTTTGTTTCTTGCTTAACCATGCACCAGGCTTTCTCCTAAATAGAATGCACCTCCACTTGTGCTTTTCCTATCATCCACACAGTTGGCCCAATCTGCATTTGTGTATGCTGTCAAAGTGAAGCTTTTGCCTTTAGGATACCAAAGTCCATATTGTGTTGTTCCTTATAGATATCTAAATATTATTTTGACTGCCAGAAGGTGGTTTTGTTTAGGTGCTACTTGATATCTAGCCACTAGTCCTACTGCTAGCATGATGTCTGGTCTTGATGTTGTCAGATAAAGCAAACTTCTTATCATGGATCTGTAGATTTTTTGATCTATATCAGTAGATCCATCATCAGCACATAGCTTGCATCCCATGATCATGGGGGTTGACACAGGTTTGCATTCCTCCATTTTGAACTTTTTCAACATTTCTTTTAATTATTTTTCCTGTGAGATGAATGTACCTGTGTTCTTTTCTTGAATTTGAAGTCCTAAGTAGAAACTGAGTTCTCCAATCATGGACATTTCAAACTCTAATTTCATCTCCTCAGCAAACCCTTTTGCTAGTTCATCTCTGTTTCTTCCAAACATAATGTCATCAACATATACTACAACAATTAGGAGTTCATTTTCATGGGAATTTATGTATAGATTGTTGTTAGGATGAATCCTTTGTCGAAGTGTACGAAAAAGGACCACTTTAGCTACGCATAACTAATAGCCCTAACAACAAAAGTGGCTGCCAATATCTTCAGATCTGTAGTTAGTTGTTCAAGAAAAGAGCTGCGAAAAACCAGATATATGCATAGAAATACATTAAGCAGTAAAAGGAAGGGTTTTCTCCATATACCAATAGACAAGACAAGAAGAATTTTTGAAAGAACTTTTGTATTAAGGGCACCTGGGAGGAAAACAAGAAGGCGTATCCAATTCTCCTCAATGGGATGGGTTCTTGGAAGTCCTCAGCACTTCAGATGTAAAATCTATCTCTCTTGTTGGTGTACAAAACCCACACAAAGAATAGAACTCAAAGGGAGCTCACACAGCAAATAGTGGAAAAATGTGACCAAGTGTATAGATCCAGAGTGATCTAATAGGCAAAAAAAGGTGAAGAATGGTAGGAAAAAACCTCCTATTTATAACAAAATATTGGGTCATTCTAGATCTTGGTGCATGATTAAAATAATGTTAACCAAATCTAGATCCACCTTTTATGGAATATTTTATTATATTTGTTGGAGGGAAAAAGTATTTGACTTGGGTCAAATCCCTTTATTTGTCAAAAATAAATAAATAAATGATTATTTATCTTTTTAAGGAAGTGGTTGAAATATAATCAAATAAATAATGATTTATTTAATTATTTGTGGGTGATTTGGTCATATTTAACAAGGAATATTATCTAAATAAGATTAAATAATTATTCCTAGAAAATAATAAGATAAATAAAGGTTTATCTAATTAATTTCTTTGTTTTTGGGTTAAACATGACTAGGAATAATAATTAAATTATGGTTTAATTAATTATTCCGTGAGGAAAATTAAACAAAATGGGTTTGTTTAATATTTCCTTTTGGGGTTTCCTGTTTTGACCATAAACAACCTAATAAATGTGGCTTATTAAGTTATTTTACATAGTGAAAGCATTTTTACTTAGGGTAAAATTGGTCTTACATGGTGTACTTGGGTCCATCTAATGATAATAGGTTAGATGACCAAAAAATGGTGTAACAATTGTTGTTTACTCCACCTCTCTTCAAGCCTTGTTTTTGCAAATATTTATCCAGTCTTGAGTACCAAGCACGAGGAGCCAGTTTCAGTCCATATGGAGCCTTCTTTAGTCTACACACATAGTCTTCTTTGTCTGTTAAAGAGAAACCTTCTGGTTTTTCCATGTAGACTTCTTCTTCTAGATCTCCATTCAGAAAAGCAGATTTTACATCCATTTGATATACCTTGAAGTCTTGGTAGCATGCAAAGACTAGAAACATTCTGATGGCTTCCATTCTGGCTACAGGGGAAAATGTTTCATCGTAATCAACTCCTTCGATTTGTGAATATACTTTGCAGAAAAGTCTGGATTTATTCTTGATTACCTTTCCTTTCTCATTCATTTTATTTTTGAATACCCATTTTGAGCCTATGACATTTTTCCCAGTGGGTCTAGGAACTAGTTCCCAGGTATTGTTTTTCTCAATTTGGTCCAATTCTTCATTCATAGCATTCACCCAAGACTTGTCCTTGTTGGCTTCTTCAAATTTCTTTGGCTCTATTTGTGATAACATGGCTATGTATACCTTTTATGTCTGTTCAGTTAGCTGCCTTCTTGTCTGGACCCCCACTCTTTTGTCTCCAATGATCTGATCTTCAGGATGGTTCTTCTGAGTATATCTTGAGGGGGATTTCGAGCTCAGTTCAGCATCTTCTGTTGTCTTACTGGTTTCATCATCATCTTGGTTTTCTTCTTCATGAATGTCTGATAGACTGTTGCAATATGTATCTCTTGTATTTTTTTGAAGTTCTTCATCAAATCTCATGTCAATGCTTTCTACTATTTTCCAAAGAGTCTTGTTGTAGCACCTGTACCCTTTACTTTTGGATGCATACCATAGAAATATCCCTTCATCTGCTCTTGCATCGAATTTCCCAATTATTTCATCATTATTCTTTATGTAACACTTGCTTCCAAAGATTCTAAAATGTTTGATTCAAGCTGGTTTTCCATGCCATAGTTCATAGGGAGTCTTGTCACCGCTTGGCCTTAAGTGAGCTTTATTAAGGATATGCACCGCTATGTGTACTGCTTCTTCCTAGAATGTTTGAGGAATATTACTCTCTTGCATCATGGCTCTATAAATTTGTTGTATATATCTGTTTTGTCTCTCTGCTACTCCATTCTACTAAGGTGTCCCTGCAATAGTAAATTGTTGCTCTATCCCATGTTCATTGCATAGGTCAGCAAATTCATAATCTATGAATTCACCTCCTTTGTCTGATCTGATGCATTTTAGTTTTCATCTGGTTTGATTTTCTGCTAATGCTTTGAATATCTTAAATTTTTCCAGAGCTTCTGATTTATTCTTGGGGAATGCCACCCATGTCATTCTGGCGAAGTCATCAATTATCAGCATGAAGTAGGATTCTCCACTTGGATTTTTAGTTCTTGCATATCCACACAAGTCCATGTGCACAAGCTGGAGTGGTCTTCTTGTTGATAACTCATCTTTGACTTTAAATGACGTGCGGGTCTGTTTTCCCAATTAACAAGATGTGCATATAGTATTATAAGGCCTTTTTATTTCTAGCATGTCTCTGACAACTTTCTTCTTGCTTAGTCTGATGATGTGATCAAAGCTAAGATGTCCCAAACTTTTATGCCATAACCATGACTCCTCAAGTTTACTAAGATGACATGTTTCATCTTCCTCTTTCACAATGTAAACATTACTCTTTGTTCGAACTCCTTTGAGAAGAGTCTTACCTGTGGTGCTTGATCCGACTTCACAATCTTGTGCTCTAAAGAGAACTTCAAAGCCTTTATCACACATTTGACTGACACTCAGCAAATTTTCTTTCATCCCTTCTACAAATAGTACATCTTGGGCCTTTCCTCTGCCATTGTCTAGGTTGACTGAGCCTTTTCCTTTTATTTTTCCTGATTTATCATTTCCAAACGTAACATTGCCAGATTTCTTTTCATCAAGAGTTATAAACTTACTTCTGTCTCCAGTCATGTGTTTTGAGCAGCCACTGTTCAAATACCACTGGCTTTTCAAATCTTGAGCAGTTAGAGCCAAGTCACATTTATTGACCTTCTTTATCCACTGGAAGCATCCTTTCTTTTGGTGTCTTTTGTGAGATGATAAATCACATCCTCTCAGAGGAAATTTGGAAGGAATATGTCCAATTTTATTGCATACACAACATTTGATCATAATTTTTCTAGAATTGTGAATATGGGAAAAACTTCTTTGATTCATAAACCTCCTTGAGGTATTGACCATCAATATTTTTCCATATTTTCTACACTCAATTATTTTATGGCCAAATTCCTTACAATAAAAACAATAACCATAGAAACTATTTGCATACCTGATGTAAGATTGTCTTCTCCATTTGTTTGCTTGAGATAGTCTCTTCACTGTTTGCATCTTTTGCTGGTTTGAATTGCTCCTCCTTGCATGATAGTATGCAGCAATGTGTCCCAGCTTGTGACAGACATAGCAGGTGAAATTTTTCATAGGAGGGAAGAGTCTTCTTTGATGGCTTCCAAATTTGTCATAATCTGAAATATATGATTCTTTTTATGTTGTCAGAGTGTTTCTTTCATTATTTGTTACTAGAGGTTTCTTCTGGATTCTATCTCCCTCCTTACAGGTTTCTTCTTTTGTAGGAGTTATTTGAGCTGCTTTATCATCCTTCTCTGCTTTTACAAAAATAATTTCTCTGTTTTCTTTTTCTTTGCTTTTACTTGACTCTCCTTCATATCCTATTCCAGTCTTTATCGTAGGAGATCTTTGAGCATCCAGAATCTCGTTCAACTTGCTAGAGCTTATTGTTTGATAAGAATTTGTAGCCACTTTCCTTTGAGAATTTTCTAATTTCTTCCTAAGACATACTACTTCTTCTTCCAACTTCTCTAATTCCTGAGTTTTCTCCTTGATTTGCTTAAGTAATATGTCTTCTATCTTCTTGGCTTCTTCAAGCTCTATCTTTAGCTGCATGAGGATTTCTGAATTCAGTTCTTCTCGTACATACTTGAGGAGAATGTCCTTTTGTTTTATGCGCTTCAATTTTAGTCTATCAATCTCCTCAAGGGCACTTCTCAGCTCCCCCTCAAGGTCGACTTCACCTTCTTCTTCTTCATCTTCTAGCAGGATTCCTTCAAGTTCTTCTATGGCCATCAATAAAAATTCAGAGGTTCCTTCTTCACTTGAGGGTTCATCAGAGTCTTCAGATGCACTACTGTCTTGTTGAGAATAGAAATATTTTCTACTGAATTTCTTTCCTTTCTGTCAGTTCTTTGATGTATTTTTCCCTGATTCTTGAGCTTGATTCTTTACTTTCTTATGGGGACACTTAATAGCATAGTGTCCAACTCTTCCACAATTAAAGCATTTGAAAGTAAGTTTGCCTTTGTATTTACCTGAGCCTCTATCCAGCTTCTTGACAAATTTAGCCTCTTCTTCATCTGAGCAAGAGCATATGTCTTCCTTTTCTTCTTTCTTCTTTTTTGTTTTAAAGGCTTCCTCCCTCGTACTTGGCTTCTTCTGTGGGAGTCTCATCTCATATGCTATTAGATTTCCTATTAGTTGGTTCATGGTCAAGGTTTCCCAATCAGCTATTTCTTGTATTGCAAACACCTTCGGGTTAAAACTGGGTGGAAGAGATCTTAGAATCTTTTGTACAATTACAACTTATTTCATGGTTTCACCTAGAGCCTTCATGTTATTTACTATTTCTGCAACCCTTAGAAAGAAGCTAGCAATGTCTTCATCATCATTCATTTTTAAGTTCTCAAACTAGGCTCTATAGACTTGAAGTTTGGTAGTCTTTACCTTCTTGTCTCCCTCATGTATGTTCTCCAGAGTATCCCACATTTCTTTGGCAGTGTCTTTGTGCATTACTTTGATAAACTCGGCTTCACACAATCCATTTAAGACGGCATTCATGGCTTTTGAATTAGCTACAAATCTTGTTTGGTTTCTTTCTCTGAGTCATTTGCCTTTAGGGCATATCCTAATTCCACAGTAGCCCAAACTTCTATTCCTAGAGACATTATGTATGTCCTTATTCTGATTTTCCAGAAAGCATAATTTGCACCCGTAAAGAAAGGGCTTTATTGGTTGAGCATCCTTCTTTACTAGCCATCCTGAGAACCTAGGATCTCCTTTCAGTTGTAAAATTCGTACAAAGGAACCAGCTCTGATACCAATTGTTGAATCTTTGGTTAAACTGAAAGGGGGGGGGTGAATCAGTTTAATATAATCTTTGACAATTAATAATTTATATCAAAATTATTTACAGCTTAATATGTGAACAGTCTTACAATGTAGCAACAAGTATTAAGTTAATATGAAATCAACTTTATTGTGAGAAAAAAAAAAACAGATTGATTGGATCATATCAACATATAAGAAACACACATAGAGACATCAGATGTAAGTGGAAACCCATAAAGGGAGAAAACCACATCTTATTATTGTTGTGATGCAAAGGCAAGCTCCAACTCCCTCTCACCACTATTTTCTATAGGCACCAACCTACAACAGGCTCCTACCTCAGTCAACTACAACTGACAGCTATCAAGCTTCAACTTGATAGGGAAGCTCCAACTTCATCAATTTATCTAAATAAATGTTTGCTGATTTACTTCAGGTATCAGCTATGTTCTATAGCATCTCTTTCTGCTCCTCTTTTCTTTATCTTCTCTCCCTCAATCTTCTATACTCTGCATTCTCTATCCTTACTCTCTCTAACCTCTCTTATGCATATCCAGTTGATATTATATATAGAGTTCCTCACATGACTATTTGTATTTCACAAGGAATTTGAAGTGAACAACCATGACCTCTTGACTTCTACCTTCTCAATTATTTGTCCAACTCATTAAAAATATAACAATATGTACAAATTTCAATGTTACAATCAGATTTTTATTTTTCCTTTGGATACTTTCCTTTGCATCACAAACAATATAAAACCAATTAAAACATTTATATTTTCAGTTTCAATACATAAACTTCACTCAGCCCTTGGCTTGTTGGTTTTTTCCTTTCTGTAGCAGTCATGCAACTGTCCTGCATACTTTGTTCACTGTCTTTTTCATATTCCACCTGTTCACTGCACTTTTGAATCCCTTTGCTGCACATTTCTTCAACTCTGCAATATCCAAGACACTCTATCTTCAACTCCAGATTCTGTAAATCTGAGTTATCAGCCTCCACTACGTATTCAATCAGATCAAATCTGAAAATTTTCTGTTAAACAGATTTAAACTTCAACTTTCTCACTGTTCAATACAAACTGTGATTACGATGCTCTAAGCCTTACTTCAATGCGCAACCGCTCCATTTACTAACACCCTTCGTTATCCATTGTAATTCTTAACATACACTATATTATAGTCGTGGCCCTTTTCTATCAAGCACTCAATTTACCATCGAAGTCTCCTCCCTTATACATTTAACAAAGGAACCGCCTCATGTCTAAACCCTTATCACACCTTGTAATCATACATGTATCGGCAACAAGACTGTTATGTATCCAACCATATCATATGAACCTTTGCGTATTATTCACACACTGTATATATATAGCCCCAAATTGATCACATCAAATAATGAACTCCCGTGCAATACATATTTTCCTTTGTAGAACTTTAACCATGGCATGGCTCTTGCATCAACATTACAAGGCCTTCCAATTGATTTATAAAAACCCCGCTCAGAACTTCAATATTGTCTATCACTCTGGGGCTTTATATCATTAAACATGTGCCATTACAAGCAACGGGGCCCAGACATACAACAAAAGTGGAATCAACACACAACTGATTCATACCTGCCTTATCCAATGACTGACAACATGTCGCACGGCTTCAGATGATCCGACGGATATCACTTGGCTTAGATGCGTGAACGATAATGCGCAATGGCACGCGATGAAAGAGGTTTCCCAAATTCGCTCAGGGACATGTGTCACCCAGTGTATGGTATCGCTCCGAATTCTTAAATACCACTTATCCTGCAAAGGCAGTGCGATCAAAACTAGAAACCCGCCTTTAATGTTCACTCTTGCAAGGTTCCACTTCTTTCTCCCTCAGGGTTCCGTCCGCCTTTATTGTTTATGAATTCCACTCTTTGCCTTCAATGAAACTCACTTCTGTCCACACACAGCAATTGCCTCGATTCTTCTGGGCTACCACCATATGATCTAGCTCAAGGTTCCGTCAATTTATATTTTAACCTTTGGTTCATCAATGTTTCAACACGACTCCTCCGCATACTATAATGCGCTGCTTCATCAAGTTATACATTCCCCATTTCTCATTGTATCGTGGACTTAGCAACCCGATATCTATGAATCAAATGTTTGGAAATTCATTACACAGAGAGAGATACCAGTATCAGTTGGAATTCTGGAAGAATTTGAACCCCTTCACCCAAGTTAACCCATATTCAAGATTCAATGATCAATAATTTCGTGTAATCGATATCGATTTGTCCAATCAATGCTCCTCAAAATTACCTTATACAGATTCACGAATCTACCGCTTCCACAGAGCTTACGATGTTTACAAACCATGAGTAACAAATTCACGCTTCTACAATAAATTCAAGGAGTCTACACAGGCATAATCCCATCTGTCAGTAACACAGGGTTTCATAATTGTCCACAGGGACTCAAATATCCTTCCTACTGAATTCAATCAAGAATATACATACAATTCACAGAGAATTTAGAATTAATCCCTCATCATTATATACAAATGTAACCATTTACAAGAACATTCAATTATTCTTCTCAATTGGCCAGATTTTCTATTCGATGGCCTTTTTCTCCTACTCTCTCTTTAGACAACTCTGCTTCAATTCACTGCTTCCTCTGCTCCTTGACTGATGCTGCTCCTTGCTTCTCTTTTTGTTGTTTTAGGTGCTCCTCCTTTGCCATCACCTTTTCCATCAATGACAACATTTTCAACAATTCACATATAGAATACAAACAACCATGAATTAATATCTATAAATGATGTTATTGTAATGTGCATAAATATGTTAGAGAGTGGAAGAATAATAAAGAGAATATAGAGAAGGTGTAAAGATCCAGAGCTAATATAAAGCAGATTTGAAGGCTGGAAGGATAGCAGTGAACAAGGAGTAAAACAGAGTTGATATCTAGGTAAATCAACATATGATTTTATTGTAGTGTGAGGAATTTGGTGCTTCCATATGAGGTTGTAGCTTGATAGATGTCCAGTTGTAGTTGGTTGAGGTAGGAGCCTCTTGTGGGTTGTAGCCTGTAGAAAATTGATGGGAGTTGGAGCTTCCTTGTAAGTAGTAGCTTCCAGAATTTCAGGTAATAGCCTCCTGTAGGTTGGAGCCTACAGAAAATCAGTGGTGAGAGGGAGTTGGAGCTTGACTTTAGATCACAACAATAATAAGATTTGGTTTTTTCCCTTATGGGTTTCCACGTATATCTGTCATCTATATCCATGATGATTATGTGTTGATGTTATGTATTTAATCTGCTTAATACTTGTTGCTCACATATTAAGATTGTTTTTTCATTATACATTAAGTTGATCATGAAATGAAGGTGTAAGTAGGTTTAAAATAAATTTTTAAAAGTCCATAAATGTATTAAACTGATTCACCCCCCCTTTCAGTTTAACAAAGGGTCCAACAATTGGTATCAGAGCCAGTTCCTTTTGTACCAGTTTAATAAGTGGAAGGAGATCCTAGGTCCCCAAGATGGCCAGCCTAGAAGGATGCTCAACAAGTAAATCCCATTTTTTTATTGGCACAATCTATGCCTTCTGGAAAATAAGAATGAGGACATACATAATGTCTCTAGGAATAGAAGTTTGGGGTGTTGTGGAAGAAGGTTATGCTCCAAAGGATACTAACACAGAGAAAGAAGCCAAACAAGATTTCATAGCTAATGCAAAAGCAATGAATGCACTCTTGAGTGGTCTATGTGAGTTAGAATTTATCAAATTAATGCACAGTAATACTGCCAAAGAATTATGGGATACATTAGAAAATATACATGAGGGAGATAAAAAGGTGAATATGGCCAAACTGCAATTCGATAGAGCTCAATTTGAAAATGTAAAAATGAATGAAGATGAAGATATAGCTAGTTTCATCTTAAAGTTCGTGGAAGTTGTGAATAACATGAAATCTCTAGGAGAAACCATTAAGGAATGTGTAATTGTAAAAAAGATATTGAAATCTTTACCATCCAAGTTTAACCCTAAGTTTTCTTCCATAGAAGAAACAACAAACAGGGAAACATTTACCATGAACCAATTTCTTGGAAAATTGATGGCCTATGAGATGAGACTTCCAAAAGGGAAGTCAAATGTGAGGGAGGCAAATTTTAAGGCTAATAAGTGCAAAGACAAGAAGGAAGGTACATGCTCCTACTCTGATGAAGAAGAGGCCAAATTTTTCAGAAGATTGGAGAAAGGCACAGGTAAGTATAAAGGTAAGCTTCCATTTAAGTGCTTTAACTATGGAAGAGTGGGGAACTATGCATCTAAATGTCCTCATAAGAAAATGGAGAATCCGTCAATAAGGGAAGAGAAAAGCTATTTTAGAAATAGGCCAAAAGGAAACAGATTTAATCGAAGATCATTCTATGTTCAACAAGACAGCAATGCATCTGAGAGCTTAGATGAATCCCCCAATGAAGAAGGAACATCAGAATTCATTTTGATGGCCAAGGAAGAGCTTGAGGAAGATCTCCTAGAATTTGAAGACGAAGGTGAGGTATATCTTGAGGGAGAAATAATTAGTGCCTTAGAGGAAATAAGAAGACTAAAACTTAAGAGTAAGAAACATAAATATATTCTTCTAAAATATGCAAAGATAGAACCAGATTCAGAAGATCTTATTAAATTGAAGATTGTACTAGAAGAATGAAGTAAAATAGAGGATATTCTTAAAAGAGAAATAAAGGAGAAAAATCAGGAGCGAGAAAAGTTGGAAGAGGAAGTGGTAAGACTGAGGAAGAAATTAGAAAAAGGTCCAAATGGAATTAACTATGAATATTTATCATATGAAAATATTTGGTCATTTGGAAAAAAATTCTTAATGCTTAAAGATCTCCTCATATAAAGGCTAGGATAGGATATGAAGGAGAAACCAACAAATCCAAGGTAGAAGATAACAAGAATATCATTTTTGTAAAAGATGTAAAGGATAATGAGGCAGTAAAAATGGAATCCACAGATTTAGAAACTAGCAACCTCAAGTGACAAAGAAAGAAACAAAGAAAAAATCAACTGCAAAAGACTCATGCGCTCCTAAGGATGAATTGAATAATTTCAGAAGATGTCAAAGGAGGTTCCTTCCTCCTGTGAGAAGTATCACTTTCTTCGCCTGTCACAAACCTGTACATATTGCGGCATACTATAAGATAAATAAAATCTATTCCAACAAGAAAAAGATGAAAGAAACAAAAATATTACCTCAAACAACTCTCGCTACCAGAGACAGATACTACTTCCATGGGTATTGTTTTTATTGTAAAGGGTTCGGTCATAAAGCCATGGAGTGCAGAATGCATATATAGAGACTGGTGCATGGAAACTCAAGGGGAATTAAGAACAACGATGGATTCACTCATATACATAGTCCATTCAGAAATACAATCAAATGTTTTTGCTACCATAAAATTGGTCATAAGTATCACGAATGTCCTCTCAAATACTATGGTCCATCTCCTCAGGAAATTTACAAAAAAAATAGCTACATGCAATGGAAAAATAAGCTAAATAAGTGTGATCTGGTTCTAATAGCTCAAGATCAGAAAATCCAATGGTATGTGGAGAGTGGGTGCTCAAAACATATGACTAGAAACCGAAGCAAGTTTATAAATTTTGATGAAAATAAATCTGGAAATGTAACATTCGACAATGATAGAGTAGGGAAAATCAAGGGAAAAGTCTCAATCAACCTGAATAATGGAAGAGGAGAGGGTCAAGATATACTATTTTTGGATGGTTTGAAAGCTAATCTGCTAAGTTTCAGTCAAATGTTTGATAAAGGTTGTGAGGTCCTTTTCAGAGCCCAAGATTGTGAAGTAAGGTCTATCACCACAGGAAAGACCCTGATCAAAGGTGTTCGAACAGAGGGTAATATATATATAGTAGAAGAAGAGAATGAAGCATGCCACATAAGCGAACTTGACGAATCTTGGCTATGGCATAGAAGATTGGGACGTCTAAACTTTGACCACATCATCAAACTGAGCAAGAAGAAAGTTGTTATAGATTTGCCTACAATAAAGAAGCATCCAAACACTACGAGGAAAAGACCATCTAGCAGATGTTTTTGAGGAACCCCACAGAAAAATACCCCATACATTCATTTCACTTATCATTGAACATCACCCTGGT
The DNA here is from genome assembly GCA_034641835.2 of Pinus albicaulis. Taxonomy (NCBI): domain Eukaryota; kingdom Viridiplantae; phylum Streptophyta; class Pinopsida; order Pinales; family Pinaceae; genus Pinus; species Pinus albicaulis. The sequence goes on from JAXQQM020081635.1 coordinate 51,475, forward strand.
GCTCTGCAACACTGAAATCACTAGTCAACACAAAAAAATTGGCACACCAAACACCATGCACTCCATACACACCTTCCAAATGCATATTATTCTATAGCACCAGTGCGTCACACATCTTTTGCATCAGTGCATTATAAAACACCGTGCCAAAACTGAAAATGCCTAGTGTGATAGAATGAAACCACACCAGTGCATCATTAAACAATGCACCAAAACACCAGCCCACTGGTGTGTTTTTGAGAAATAACACTGGTGTGCCTATAAACCACGCGCACCAGTAAAGGGTTAAATTTAAAAAAATTACGGAAAAAAACCCATATTTTTCAATTTTCCAGTGCTCCTGAACTTTCAATTACCAGTGCATGCTCTACCATAGAATGCACCAGTCCACACAAAACATTGGCACACTGGACAGAGTACGCGATGTACACACCCACCCGGGGCATCCAATTACGGTAATGCACCGATGCTTCACTACTCTTCCACACTTGTGCATCATAAAACACCGCGCCAAAACAGAAACCTATCGGTGCATTCTTATCCAAGAGCACCGGTCTACCTCTAAAATGCACGCACCGGAATAATGTTAAATAAAAAAAAATTAACGTAAAAAAACCGGTGCTTTACGACTATTCCACACCAGTGCTTTACAAATATTCCGCCCCGATGCACCATCAAAACAACACGCCAAAACTGAAACATCCCGGTGCGATGTTAGGGAACCATCCCAATGCATTATAAACAATGCGCCAAATGTGGCACTACCCTGTGCAGTTGTAAGTAAGTGTATCGGTGCGCCTATAAAACCTCGCGCACTGGAACAAGGTTAAATAAAAAAAAAAAAATTATGGCCAAAAAACCGCATTTTTCACTTTCCTCAGTGCTCCAAAGATCTCAAGCACCGGTGCCATTTCCCATTCTCTTAGTCGCCCTGACATCGGTGCACTCATTGTACCCATAGCATGCACTGCTACTCTGCATTGGCCACCAATCTCTAGCTTGCATTTTGAAAAATAGTGGAAAATTTTTCTTTTACAAATTTTACATCCAATATGCCTCCTCAAAGGCAAAATGTACAGGTATTTTTCTATTTTTTCCATAATTAAGCCTTTTAACGGATTAGAATTTGAAATAACCATTTAAAAAATAAAAAGATATTGTCGTGTAGTGCGCCTAAGCCGTTTGGCTTGAACCGGATATCGGTGTTGCCTGCAAAATTTACAGGCCGCACCACCACTAGTGCTAACAATATCTACACCATTATCGGGGTGGTACCGAAAGGTACCCCGCATAATTTTAAATTAAAATAAAATAAAATTCAGTGCACTCATTTAGCTAGGTGCATCGTTGAGTAAGGGAATCCCAGTGCAGTGCATTGACCATATTATTCACCTTGGTATATGTCAGCGCACCACGTTATGCATTCCAAGAGGGTTAACGGTGCGGCCGAGTAAAAGACAGCACCGTCAACTATGTAATTTTCATGAAGTGGGTGCGCTGACACAACTATATGCTCCAGGGCATATATTTCAATCAGTGCACTACTATTCTGAACCTAGATTTAGTCAACAGTGCTTGAAAAATAGACAGATGCACCAAGGCTGGTGCGTTATATTTCATTAGGGGCACTGGGAACGGGGTGCTACAAACTTAAGCCGCACTGCCCCCGGTGCGTGAATATTTTTGTGGTGCACTGACTGCTCTGTTGTTTTTTTCAAAAAGAAATATATATGTGTATTCCTAAATACATGTATGTTTTAATAAAAAAATTTATTTAATATGTCAATTATTTAGAGAGAAGAGGAGGAACAGCATCAACAACAGGCTGAACAATATGACATGATTCATGAATGGGAGGCCTGAGAGAGGGAGAGAGATGCATACCCTCGGCCTATTATAGCAGATGCTCAGGGGATCCTTAAGTGGGTAGGGCTCCTCAAGTTCTATGAGGAGGCTACTTCCCTAAAGTCCCATAGTGAGTTTCTGAGATATCTTATCCGCAAGTGGAATGCCCACCGATAGGATTTCTAGGTTGGTCCTGACTAGTGGTACACAGCCATTGAGGAGGATATTTATTTTATTATAGGAATGTCGAGGAGAGGGGTGGAATTTCCCTCATTCCCAGACGTGCTAGCTGGTTGTGTAGTAGGGAGTCAGTTATTTTACTCCCAGAGATACATTGGAGCACATGTATTGTCTCCTTCAAAGTTTCAGGTACGTGGAGGTCAGTTATGTATAGGTGCATTTGGTAGACAAGACATGCAGTGCCTCTCACTTATCATTTCGACCATTTCACACAACACCAGTGATGGGCAACGCATTACTTGCTCGCTTTTCTATTATGTTGATTCTTTAGTAAAGCAGCCACGACTTGTGAGGTGGTCTACCACTTTTTTGCAAAAGTTTTGTATGGCCTTAGATAGATTTCATGCTCATGCACAAGGGAGGGTCAACTTCCCTTTTTCTTTAGAGCTGTTTTGTTTACTTTTTGAGAGGTTTCCAGAGATTAGACCTAGTTTTTTTCAACAACCTCGTAGGCCGATGTTCAAGGTCTGGATGCACATGTGGGGGTAGATGATGCCCAAGAGGGGAGACACTATGTTTCCAACTAGGATATTGCATGATGCACTGGACTTACTATATAGTGTTGACGGGTTGCATCCCTTCATTTTGGTCTCATGTTCTTATGCTATATTAGATTGGCGAGGGTGCCCCAACATCCTCTTCAAAGATGATGAGCCGCTAGATGATAGAGGTAATATTATTGTTTTATTCATATTTATTCTAATATGTTCTTTAACTTGTTTTTATTAAATTGTCTAATTATTGTTGTGTACTTGTATATATTTTGCAAAAATTGGCTCTTTTGATGGAAAGCAGATGTCGGATCCACCACATGATCCATGTGTCGATCCTGATGATGATTAGGACATGGCCAATGCCAAGGATGATCATGATCAGGATGAGTTTGGTGCAGCAGAGAGATATGATCCTACTCATGGTGCACCGGTACTACCTTTTGCTAGGCGCGGTCGACATGAGACTAGATATAGGATGGGGTTGGGCAATCAACTATGTGCATTGATTTTTGATGCGGGCATCAGGCCCGCTTATTACAGAGACATACACGCCAATGATAGGTTGCTCCGGATGTGGAGAGGCATGTCACGTGACATGTATGGTCTGATCTGGCATGTCGTAGGAGCTACGATATTTACTATGCAACTGAGGAGGACTGTCTGTAGCTATAGGCATACTAGTCAAGCCACGACATGTGATGGACAGTCCGCGAGCAGTGACTCACATGCATCTCATGATCGTTCAGCTCACGCCACGCCTGATGGGCATGAGGCTAATCCACTAGCATCATCTAGCTGTCATCATGGAGATGAGGCTGGACCATCGGCCACATCCATTCAAAAGCTTGCAGTGCCATCCGTCAATACTAATCATGATCATGAGCAGGTTGGACCATCGACTGTGGAGGTTGCATTATTGACTAAGCATACCTCCACTACTACTGCTTATATTGATGTTATACTAGTACCACCAATTGATGCATCCATCAGTATTAGTGATCATGATCATGAGCAGGCTCAACCATGGACCGTCGAGGCTGCACCCTTTACTGAGCAGGCCTCCACTTGTACTGCTATTGATGTTGTTATACTACCACCAGCTGATCCATGACATTTATATTACAGTTGTATATTTTTAACATTATCTATATATATATATATATATATATGGTCCATCTATTTTATGTTCATGTTGCAGTTCTACTTAATTTATATGTTGGTAATCATCATCATGTGGCGCATATTGTTAGGTCATGTTAGATATGTTCATTTAATGTTTATCTTGCAGATAGATGTGTATATGTGATAGCATGAGTTATTTGACATGAGATGTATATTTGATGTTTGTGTTGTGATGATGTTAATATATAATGTTAATTTGATGTTTGAATGTGTTTTTTAGTCGAATATGATGTTTGTATGAGGGTTATCATGATCATGATGATGTTTATTAATTAATTTAATATTAAATGACCATGATATTTATTAAATATTATGTCTTGATTGTAATTTAAATTTAAATTTAAATTGTATATAAAATTGTAAAATTGTATTTGTATTTGTACTAACTGTAATTTTAACTATAATTGTATGTAAAATATTTATTAATGTAAAATTTTAATTGTAATTGTAATATTTAATTTATTGTGAAATGATTGTAATTGTATATATGAAAAGTTGTAAAATTGTAATTGTAATTCTAATTGTGCGTAAAATTCTAAATTTGTAATTGTAATTTTAATTGAATTGTATGTAAAATATTTGTAAAATTGTAATTGTAATTGTAAATGTAATTCTCTGTAAAATTGTAAATGTAATTTTATGTAAAATTCTAAAATTGTAATTGTATATTGTATGAAAAATATTTGTAAAATTGTAATTGTAATTGTAAATGTAATTGTATGTAAAATTAAAATTGAATTAAAATTGTAATTCTAATTCTAATAGTAATTCATGTATGCGAAATTAATTTAAAATTGTAATTCTAATTCTAATTCTAATTGTAAATATAATTTTAATTGTAATTGTATGTAAAATATTTGTAAAATTGTAATTGTAATTGTAAAAGTAATTCTATGTAAAATTGTAAATGTAATTATATATAAAATTAAAATTGCAATTGTAATTCTAATCGTAATTCATGTATGTGAAATTAATGTAAAATTGTAAATCTAATTCTAATTCTAATTGTAAATGTGATTTTAATTATAGTTGTATGTAAAATATTTGTAAAATTTTAATTCTATTAATGTGAAAAATTTAATTGTATTAATGTGAAATTATTTTATAAAATATTTAAATTTGTAAATTTGCAAATAATTGTAAAATGACAAATCTATAATAATACGAATTTTTGTAACATAATAAAGTTTAGGAAATAATGAAAATAAATTCATGTACTTTAGAATTATCATTATTTTATTATGATCTTACATACAAAAAGAAAATAATTTTATACAGTTTGGTGCACTTATCATCATAACACGCATCGATGCGTCGTATTACGAAGATGCACCGGTGCTTCCCAACTCTTCCGCCGCGATAACGAATAAATACAAATAAAAAAAATGCAACTTTGTTTTCTTTAAGTGAAAAAAAAAGCGGCAATCTGAAAAATGGACAGAAAAATATTTTCAAAAATCTAATTTCATAAAATAATTCTTTAAATACAAAACACTTTTCATTATTTCACTATTTTTGCTAAAATTTTCAGCTAGATATTTGCAGGAGACAAACATGGAGCAAGAGAGCACGAGGACACTGTGGAGCAGCAAAATAAATTCGAACAGAAGTATTCAGACAATCAGAAACAAAACCTCTGGTGATTCAAACCTTATATCATAGAATTTCAAACCATCTCATCATTAAATTTGATTATTTTTTTACTTTTTTCTGCATTTTGTTTACTTTTTTTGTAGTTTTATCCAATATTACCCTAAACCCTTCATTTTTTTCTTTTTTCCCTTTCTTCTCCCTGTTTCTATGATTTCAGAATTAGGTTTTTTCATTTTAGATTGACATCCAACCCACGGGATGACTTGCATAGTCATATCCCAATCCATTCGGCCATTGCATGATTTTTTGGAAAAAATGGATTTTTCTTTATCGATGCGCCCTGCGCACACTACCGCATTGGTGCACTATATTATACAGCACACCACGCAAGTACTGTGTAGTAAAAAAATTGAAAACATTTTTTCTAAATCTGTGTGCCATATCTGAAATAGGGCACCGGTGCTCCATTTAACGAGGATAGCTCTGTACAGTGTATTACACCATTTCTGCGGTGCATTTTTAAGGCCCCATGCACCGTACGATCTATTACGTTGTTTTTGCAGTGCATTTATAATACCCAACACACTGTATGGTCTATTATACTATTTTGTGGTGCATTTTTAATATACCTACGGACCGGCTACAGTGTGTACCTCATGAAAGGTGCACCGGTGTCTTGAGATTTATTTTCTACCTAAAAAGTTGAGAATTTATTTATAAATATATTAATGACTGATATGGTACAGGTTTCATATTGATAAAGAAATGAATAACAAGAGATCAAGTAACAAAAATATTGTTAACACGTTAAGAAAAGCAAAAAAGGCAAGTTATTTGTAAATTCTTTATAAAAAGTATTATTTTTGAACTATATGTAAGTTTAACTAATATATATTGTTTACTGTGTATCATACAGAGCCACAAAATGATGAAGCTCAATATGATTATTTTTGATCTAGGACCATAAGAGCGTAAAATTTTAATGGAAAAATTACAAAAGAATGAATCAGGTGAATGAAAAAATACTATCGATCCAATATGAGTTTCTTTTTTTAATTATCATTAATAATATACTTAAAATTATTAGATAACATATGTCGAATAGTCTACTAATTCACATATGTTTAATGTTCTACAGGGACCAACAACTCAGAAAAGGAATGTTGTTCTAAGAAAATAAAAAGAATAGAACATGAAAATGAAAATTAATTGCTCCTTAGCTCATCTGGAGTGGTGCTGGAAGTTAACGAAATGGAGAAAAAATTTTACAAAAGTTTGAGAGATCTAGTGGAATGAAAGTATAGACATTATTTCCACTTAAAATACAAAATTCAATCCAATGATTCAAAGAACCAATTTTTTTCTAAACTACAAGAAGAGTTTCCAGAGAATTGGTCAATGAGACATGTTAGACTTTTAATAGAAAAACCATACAACAACAAAAAGGAAGGAATGAAAAATTAATATTCCTTTAAATGTTTGTCTAGAATTATTTATAAATATCACTTTTGTTATATTTACTTTTCATATATCAATATAAAAATTAAATATTTTATTTTCATGTTACATTTTCAGGAAGATTATGAAAATATCAAAAGATGAACGAGCTGATATCAGAAATATGCCAGTAGGAATGTCCAAAAAGGTGTACAAGGAGATGGTCAAAGAAATGGACAAAATTGCATCGTGGGAGGAGCCATCTCAACAACAACGCGCTTCAAATGTAATATGTAATCATTGAATTTTTCGATCATTAGGTACAATAAATAAACAATTTAGCATTAAATATTAAATTTCAAGAATTTTCTTGCAGAAAAGAGAAGAAAATGGAACCCATTCAGCACATAAAACAAGACGACAAGGAAGAAAAGGGTTGATCTCTAAGTTTGCGAGTAATTTTTACTTCCTTATAACAACTTAACTAGATTTCATTTTTGTATTTTTTAATTTGTTTTACAAAAATCATCATTGAATGTCTTCAAACAGGTGCTAACATACAAAGAAGAACCATCAGACGAATTGATTGAAATTGGGTTAAATATGGGTTGTGAGTATATGTTGGCATATCAGAATTTAATTGTGTAATTTGTAAGCATCTATCGATCTTGTTTTACCTAGCTCCATCTATAATTAATAGAACAAAAATATATTTTATATTAAATATATGATTTTTTATGGGGTATAAAACTTGCAGGAAACAAAGTATGGAACTGCGCCAACAGATGAAATTTTGAAAGATAGCATGGTATATGGTTTTGAAACAATGTGTATAGTTTATGAGTCAATTGTTGCTATGGTATGCCATTTTTATTTTCAATTTACATTGATGTATATTATTTAATATTTCCATTTTCATTATTCTCACCAATGTATATATACTCATTTTATTTTATTTTTATGTTTGTAGATGGAAGGTGAAGAAGAAGAAAACAATCAACGCCGTGAACAAAACATTCCTGAAAAATAACCCAAGTCATGGAAGTAGCTCTAGCAGTGAAAATAGTTCAAGTGAAGAATGATGATCACTATGTTTGGATATCAAAGCAAGACATTTTATTTTTTGAAATATGTCTGTGAAATCAGACATTTTGTTTAATGTAATTGGCCAATTTTATAACATTGAAAACCTCCTTTATAACCTCCACTAGAGGCTCTTTTCCTTGTAGTGAAATACCATATGTAAGTCATGCCAACTGGGCAAACAAACTCACACATCATTCAAAGCTAAAGACCAACTATCTACAAGTAAGCCTCTTCAGCTTGTACACATGGACTTGTGCATACCTTCAAGAACTAATGCACCAGGTGGAGAATCATATTTCATGTTGATAATAGACAATTTTTCCAGATTGACGTGGGTGGCCATTTTCTCAAATATAAATCTGAAGTGTTTGAGAAATTCAAGATATTCAAGGCACTCGAAAAAATTCAAATTGGATGTAAGCTAAAATGAATCAGATCAAACAGAGGAGGTGAATTCACTAACAATGATTTTTCATACCTATGGAATGAATGTGGGATAAATTAACAGCTTACAATTTCAGGTACACCTCTACAAAATGGAGTCGCAAGGAGGAGAAACAAGTCAGTACAACAGATTGTCAGAGCCATGATGCAAGAAAGTAATATTTCCCAAACCTACTAGGCAGAAGTAGTACACACAGTTTTTCATATTCTTAACAAAGCTCATCTTAGACCAAATTGTGACACGAGTCCATATGAATTTTGGCATGGGAAACTGGCATCAATCAATCACTTTAGAGTCTTTGGCAGCAAATGTTTCGTAAATAATAATGATGAAAAATTGGGGAAGTATGACGAAAGAGCTGATGAAGGAATATTTTTGGGATGTGCATCCTAGAGTAAGGGATACAGGTGCTACAACAAAATACTGGATAAAATTGTGGAAAGCATTGATGTGAGATTCCACGAAGATCTGTCAAATAGAACGAGAAGCTCAAACTTCTCCAATCCTCCGAATGATCATGAATATGAGAATCAAGAAAATGAAGAAAATGTTAAGAAAATAGAAGATAATGAATTAAACTCAAAAGGACCCTCGATACAGATTCAGAACAACCATCCAGAAGATCAAATCATTGTAGACAAGAGTGCAAGATTCCAAACTAGAAGACAGCTAGTTGAAGAGGCCGAGGAAGTGTACCTAGCCATGTTTTCATAGATAGAACCAAACATTTTCGATGAAGCCAAAAAATACAAAAACTGGGCAAAAGCTATGAATGAAGAATTAGACCAAATTGAGAAGAACAAGACGACGGAGTTAATGCCAAGACCCACTGGGAAAAATGTCATTGGCACAAAGTGGATATTCAAGAATAATATAAATGAAAAAGGTCAAGTAATCAGAAATAAAACAGACGTGTATGCAAGGGATACTCTCAAATCGAAGGACTTGATTATGATGAAATTTTTTCCCTTGTAGCAAGAATGGAAGAAATCATAATGTTTTCGGCTTTTTCTATCTATCATGATTTCAAGATATGTCAATTGGATGTGAATTTTTCCTTCCTGAATGGAGATCTAGAAGAAGAAGTCTACATGGAACAACCTGAAGGATTTTCCTTAACATATAAACACGACTATGTGTGCAAATTAAAGAATGCCTTATATGGTCTCAAACAAGCTCCACGTGCATGGTATTATAGGATAGACAAATACTTACAAAAACAAGGTTTCAAGAAAGGAGGAGTAGACAACAATATGTACATAAAGGCTGATGAAAATGAACTCTTAATTGTAGTAGTATGTGTAGATGACATCACGTTTGGTAGCAACAAAGATGAGTTAGCAAAAGTATTTACAAAAGAGATGAATTAATAATTTGAGATGTCTATGATTGGAGATCCTACCTTCTACTTAGGACTTCAAATTATACAAAAGAAGAGAGGAATATTCATTTCACAAGAAAAATTCTTAAGAGACATGTTGAAAAGCTTCCAAATGGAAGACTGCAAACTTGTGTCAACTCCCATGCTCACTAGATTCAAGCTATGCACTGATGATGGATCCGCAGATGTAGATCAAATAATTTACAGATCTATGATAGGAAGTCTTCAATACCTAACTACCTCTAGACCAGACATTATGCTGGAAGTAGGACTTCTGGCAAGATATCCAGCAGCACCAAAACAAAATCACTTGCTAGCAATCAACAGGATATTTAGATATTTGCAACGAACTGTACATTATGTCCTATGGTATCTGAAATGCAAATACTTCACATTGATAGAATATACAGATTCAGATTGAGCCAGCTATGTGGATGACAGGAAAAGCACAAGTGGTGGTGTATTTTATTTGGGAGAAATTTTGGTGGCATGGTTAAGCAAGAAGAAAACATTTGTCTCTCTATCTACATCAGAAGTCGAATACATAGCAACAACATCTTCTTGCACACAAGTAATGTGGATGAAATAAACTCTCCAAGACATGAAGGTAATCATCAATGAACCCATTTCTATTAAATGTGACAATACAAGTCCAATAAATATATCAAAAAATCCAGTACTTCATTCGAAAACCAAGCACATCCCAATAAAGTACCACTTCCTCAGAGAAAAAGTAGCAGAGAAAATAGTAAATATGGATTATGTACCAACAAAAGAACAAACAATAGACATATTCACAAAACCTCTTGCTAGAGAACCATTTGAATATCTAAGAGACAAACTAGGGGTAGTGTCTACATATGACACTCTATGATATGATAAGAAAACAACAACAAAAAAATGATGATACACCAGCAAAGACTGCCATATAAGGAACAAAAATAGTGGAGTAGATAAGTCAATATTAGACAAGAAGCATCATTCCAGGGGGAGAGCAGCCAATATAAGGTGTCAGAGAGGAGATAGAACTATGGAACAGTGGTATGGTACAGGTCCTCAAGATCTGAGTATTATGACAGAAGTAAATCAAAAGACCAACACATATCACCTCTATCAAGTAGTAAGGGACATAAGTACAGATCATTCTATGGTGACAAGAGTTCCATTGAATCTCAATAATGTTCAAAGTGTTCTCCCAACAACTCTTGTACACCAGTCTGGAGCAGCAAGGTATAAAATCAGAAGAATAATTCCTAAACACAACTCAGAGAAAGGAAATGCAAAGATAGAGGCTACACTAGAAAATGTGTAACCCTTTTCCATTGATGTCAAAGGGGGAGGAAAAGAAAGAAGAAGAAGAAAGGCTCTTCTGAAAAGAAAGCAGAAGAAGAAAGACACTTCTCAGAATGAAAGGGGGAGGAATTCATAGAGGAGGTATTGGAGTATTGGTGGATGTGTTTCCATAAATTCCAAATGGGAGACTATTGGAAATATTTTCATTGATGGCAAAGAAGCAGCAAAAGCAGTAAAGCCAGAAAATGTAGCAGAGAGGTAGCAAAGGCAGCAGAGAAGTAGCAAAGGCAACAGAGAAGTAGAAAATGTAGAAGAGAAGCAGCAAAGGCAGAAAGGAAGCAGCAAACGAACCAGAGAAGTAGCAAAGGCGTGCAGCAAGTGCAATAATCCAAAATCAGAGTGAATGAAGAATAAATAACAAGCTCAAGAGGAGTAGCGTCGAGGAACCTGTGTTGTAGAGCGGTGATAGTATAAAGCTCGGGAGAGAATCACATTGAAGAATACAGACCAAGCTCAGGAGGAGTAGCGTGGAGGAACCGGTGCTGTAGAGTGGCGACAGGATAAAAAAAAAATTGACTAACGTAGAGAACACTTAGAAAATTTATAAAGGAGGAAAACGGGCGGTCAGGATTAGATCGCAAAAGTGAAGGCGAGAGATGGACGGCGGAGATCGGATCACATCAAGAGAGATTTTGTAAATCACAACTTTTAAGAGTTTACTGTTAAGCCATCGCATGGTAACTTAAGTTGGTTGCGATGCGAAGTAGAAGAGCCACGTGTCAGCACTACACAAGAGCGCACATCACATATCTTAAAGGTTATCGATTAAGAGTTCACTCGGTATGGTAAGTTGTATGTGATGTGATGATGGAAGAGCCACGTGTCAGCACTACACATGAGCGCACATCACAGATCTTAGAGGTTACCGTTAAGAGTTCGCTAGGTATGGTAAGTTGTATGCAATGTGATGAGGAAAGAGCAAAATGTTAGCACTCCACACCAGCACAAATATCACAGATCACAAGAAATAAGGTTTAGTTGCGAAGTTAAATCATAAAGGTTACAAAGTTTGATCACCTGTGATTGGTGGAAAGTGTTGTAGGACCCTCCAGTAAAGAAGTTCCACCTGTATGTAATTTCTTTTGGATTTATGTATAATCAGGCTTAAAGTAACAGTTTTTGATTCCGCACGTATTCTAATATTTGTGTAAAATGTTAAAAGTTGTGGGCAAGCAATGTGCGATGTATTGTTATTGGTCAAGTAGTGTGGGACCCGATAACCCTTGTTCTGCATCTGTTATGTTCATTATGTTAATAAGGTATGCATTCTTCTATCGCTAACGTATGTGTGTGGAATAAACTTTGATATTGTACTCCACTGCGTTAAAAGGGAGTCTATGTGGGTTGAGAGAAAAGGCTTAACGCAGAAGAAAATACTCAGGTAACAAAAGGAAAAGGGTGAATACAAAAATTAAAGGCTCAGGTAAGTAAGAGGACTTGACCTCGTGCAGAATAGTGCAATAGCATGGGTCAAGTCGAGCGAAAAGGGCAGTTATGTAGCACAGTTGAAATATAACTATAGAAACAGAAAAGACAAAGGAACAATAAGCAGAAGAGGACAAACACACAAAAAAACTAAGAAGTTGAAAGGGTTAAATTGGAATATTATTGTAACTGTAAATGTATTAATTATTTTATATTGTTTGTGATGCAAAGTCAAGTCTCCATAGGCAAAGAAAAACTCCAATTTAATACTAAAATGAGTGTATTTAGTGTTGCAACATCCTAAATATGCTGAGTGAGTAAATGAATGGGTGGAAGGCAAGAGTCATGCCTATTCATTTCATATTCCCATATAGAATACAAACAACCATGAAGTAATCTCTATAAATGATGTTATTTTAATGTGCATAAAGATTTTAGAGAGTGGAAAAATAAGAAAGGGAAAATAGAGAAGATGTGAAGATCGGGAGCTAATATAAAGCATATTTGAATGCTAGAAGGACAACAGTGAAGAAGGAGTAAAACATAGTTGATATCCAGGTAAATTGACATATGATTTTATCATATTGTGAGGAATTTGGTGCTTCCATATCAAGTTGTAGCTTGATAGATGTCCAGTTGTAGCTGGTTGGGGTAGGAGCCTCCTGTGGGTTGTAGCCTAAAAAAAATAGATGGGAGTTGGAGCTTCCTTGTAAGTAGTAGCTTGCAGAAGTTGACGTAGTAGCCTCCTACAGGTTGGAGCCTGCAAAAAATCAGTGGTGAGAGGGAGTTGGAGCTTGCCTTTTCATCACAACAATAATAAGATGTGGTTTTCTCCCTTATGGGTTTCCCCTTAAATCTGTTTTTTATATTCATGATGGTTATGTGTTGATTTTTTGTATTTAATCTGCTTAATACTTGTTGCTCACATATTAAGATTTTTGTTTCATTATACATTAATTTTACCATGAAATGAAAGTGTAAATACGTTTAAAATAAAGTTTTAAAAGTCCAAAAATGTATTAAACTGATTCACCCCCCCTCTTAGTTTAACTAAGGGTTCAATAGAAGGTGGCATGGTTGTTGCTTTTAGAAATTTCTACCAAGTGTCTCTTTTCACTTGATTTTAGGGATGTGCGTCATAAACCCTAATATGCTCAAGTCTATTTAATTGAAACCTATAGAGATAATTTGTACATTTGATATTGGAGCTCTATAATTCTGAAGGATGTCATGGAACCTTAGGTGTAGTTTTCTTCGCTTTTCCAGGTGAGTTTTGTATTTGTCGTCTTTTTCTGCTTTTTTTGTTGCTTTTATTTTTTTCACTTCATTAAATGTTTTTTTTCCTGTTTATCTTCATGGCTGTTGTATTTTTAACTTATATTATCTTTTAGAAGTATTGATTCAATTTTTTGTTCGCCTTTCATAAGTGTCGCATTATTTTTCTTGTTTTTTCACACCGATGGTCGCCATTTTGGCGACTCTCCTCACATATTCTATTTTCCTTTCGTTTGTAAATTTTTTGCACTTGATTCACATTGATCAATCTGTAATTCTTGATATCTACCCTAGAACTTGCATTATCCCTTATATCTACTTATTTTCCACACCCTCACTAGGAAAATATGCATTCACCTTGGCCAGTTTTCACCTTGCCCAACTAGGAACTACATAAGTCTGAGGCTCAAGCCAAGAGCTTGGCCTTCGATATTACACAACATGTAGTACAAGCTGGACCAACTGTCCATTGTGTAGTTCTAGGGACCAGTCTTCCATCTTGGCCATTGAGACTATGCAATGTGTTGTCTCTACCAGTCAATACCCAGTCCGAACTGCACATTGCATAGTCTCAAGCCTTAAGTTGCACCCATGGCTGCTAGGACTGCATAATGTGTAGTTCCCACAACCGATATCCCTCACTTTCTCATGGAAATTGTGAAATATTTCTCATCATTATGTGTGCTTTTTTCCTAATCTTTATTTTAAAGTACATTTCTCAAAGCTAATGTTTTCTTGCCATAAATTCATTTTCCCTCTAACAAGTACCATATTTTTTGCGCACTTCTCTTCAGTTGTCACTATTACCATGACACTTAGGAGAGGTGCTTCAAAATATACCATAAAAATAAGTACCAAGGAAGCAGTTGAGATCACTCAAGTTAACTTTCTTGTGTATTCAGAAACTCAATTTTTTGTGGAAAATGACTCAAATCTTACATGGTGGAAATTTAATGAAGTTTTTTCAGCAAAGAGATTCAAAGCATATCCAGAGGATCAATAGCTATATTTCAGTGTTCAACAGTCAGGATTACACAAGGTTGCATGTAGATATCCATCCTTCCCATGTACAGATGTCATCAGATGGATTGTTTCACATATTGATGTGAAAACCATGAATTTTAATGATGCCAATAGATAGAAGTTTTCCACCTTTCTGAAAAAAGATTATTATGTTATTTATAATTTTCCCAAGCCATAAGCATTCATTGATTCATACTTTTATTCCACCAACAACTATCTCAACACCAAGGACAGTGTTCAAGGCTGGGTGAAAGAGTCATCAAAGTTTCGACAGAAACCCACCAACACATACAATATAAAGTCTCTCACGAGGGCCTACCAACTCTTGGTTATCCTATCCTACAGGTTCTACAGTCAACAGAGCATGAAGTCCTTTCCTGAAGGGTGGGAAATATTATTGAACTAGGTTGTGAATGAGAGGAATTCATTCAAATGGTCATATTTGTTGGCTCGGTAGCTAATATTCCATGTAGCGAATGCCCAAAATCCTCCCAAGGGTGGGAAAGTAAGATTATATATGTTTTCATATATACTAAATGCAATTATGGACATAATGCATTCTCTAGCATGGACTGAACTTGTACACCATGCTACCATGTTTTGCACATCTATTGCAATTTTCTCTCAGATTGCATCCATCGGGGAGTAATGGAAAAGATAACTAACCGCTTCCTCATTCCACTATACAGGTTGATATTTGAGGAAGAACCACCTTGCATGTCATGTGGAGCAATGGATGAAGTATCAAAGATCAAAAATTTGTTTTCCTATTCGGATGTCACCTTCCTTAGAATGTTTGGCGATCAAAAGTCGCCGCATCTTTTGTGAAGGTATGCCACTGAAAATATTTTCATGTAAGAAGTTTCATATCATCTCTCCAAATGGTTTTCAGAAGCCTTGCACAAGAAGAAGAAAGCACTATGGCCAACTCTTCCTATGAAATTTGGACTATACGAGATTAAGAACCTAAAAGTCACAAAGACTAAAGGAAAGACAATAGAGAAGATTGCATTCGCTACTCATGACTTTAATCCATATAATTCCCATGTTATTTTTAAATACCCCTATGTGATAATACTTTTTTATAACCTCAGCAGGAAATTTCATTGGGCAGAGGACGATCTATGGAAAAAATTCTCTAATTCCTCCAAATCCCACTAGGATGTTAGTTTTGCAGGAACTTCACAGGTCACTCTGCAAAAGGAAACAACTCTTGAAGCAGTGACAATAGAATGAAGAAAACCCACATAAAATAAGGGAAAGAGAAAGGTTTCTCATGGTCCAAGGGGGAAAATAAGTTGCAAGATGAAAGAGGATCCATCTATTATGAGATTGAATTTAGAAATAAAGGAAAAAATGAAATAAAATATGAAGAGAGTAGAACGGAGGAAGAGAGAAGAGCAACGGAGGAGATTGGGGGATGAAAAGCATAAGAAAGAAAAATAAGAGAATTAGAAGCAGGAAGAAGAAGAAAGGTGAGGTGCTATAGCATAAGAAACAACACAAAAGCAAGCGAAAGAATAAAATAAAGTCATCCAAGAAGAAAGAAGGAGAGAAGGCAGATGCAAGACAAGGAGTTTTCTCAACAGATTGAAGAATTTATTGATATTGTAGACATGGAGGAGGAACCAAAACCACAATATCAAGATCTTAACCTGATGTCAATTGCACTACAGGAGATCATTCAGTCTCCACCACCTCTAGCAATAGAGTTAGTTCGGAGTAAGAAAGAGGAAGTTGTTTGTCTAGATGATGATCCGGTTATGAACACGTGCAATATTTCGTATGATAAACTTCATAGGAATATTGGACAAGTGTGTAAGAATAATTTTTTTTATGATCTCACATCACCTGCTTTCATTAGAGAAATGGTGACACTAGAGGACACCAAGAAGAACCCTAATTCCATTTTCAAAGCCAAATTGGCCTTCAAAGGTGAAACAAGTCAAACACTCAGTATCTAATGGTTGAGAATAAGTGATTGGAACAAAAATTAATGCCTTTCAGGAAAGAGGTAGAAAATCTTCACACAATAGCTCATAACATAGCTTCTACATATCTTTATCTGGATGAAATAAGAGCAACGATACTTGGTGAAGTATTGACACTTGGAGAGACGATGCAGAACCTCTATGAGAATATTTTTACCATACATAAGGAAATTGTCCACTTGCATGACTTGCAGCAGCAGTGAAATAATTTTTAAAAAATATTAGTAATTTAAAATCTTCCATCACTGTCGTGCATTAACGATTGATACGATGCAAAGGGGCATCTCTTGACTTGGGAAAGAAAATGAAGCAACAGGCGGAGATGAAGAAAGTAAGACTCTGAATGTTAATCGAGAATAAAAATCATCCTACCTTGTTCATTGGTAGCATTCAGGACTCGTATGAACGGCTATACAATAGTCTCTATTTAGTGGTGAACACACAAAGGATCCCATAAGTTGTCTCACCCACAAATTTAGCCATACCCAGGAACTAGATCAGAAAGGAGATTGAAGAATACTTGGAGCAGCTTTGACAGATTGCCACCAAGGAATATTTGGAGTTAAACAAAAATAAAATGAAAAACTACATCGACAACCCTATCCAAGTTAGAACATTATTTCTCCTGCTCCAGAAGGAATTTCAAACTGGTTCCAAATCATTTTACCTAGATGCCATGGAAGCTAGAGTCCACTTATAGCTAGACACCATCCCACATTTTGGGGGTGTCATCACACAGTACCAATATTAGCACCAATACATTACGAAATGACATCAACTGGAAGTTGTTGAGCTATAGTTTCCCCAAACTCAAGCATTAAAAGGTTTTTTCTTGTTAGGCTATCTATTTTTCTCTACCCTATTTTGTCTTATATAGGTATGAGTGTAAAATGTAATATTATTTTCTATATAATTTGTAAGTGAAATTGCAAGTGGAATTTGAAAATTCATGATATATTGTAATTGAATATTCATTTTTAAATATGTTGAAGAGTCATGAGTGGAGTCCAAGAGTCACAAAGGGGAAAGTGAGGAGTCACCCCCTTTTGTTATAAATATATCCTCATAACTCATGTAAAGGGCTTTTGGGAGCCAATATTTTGGCTAGGCATGGGCTTATAAAGGAGATTGGGAGTTTTGTGAGAGCCTTGGATTCTTTGTAGCATAGAGGGAGTATATTTATTTGGAGGAGTAGATGATTTTTGCTTCACGTTTCACTATTGGTGCTAGTAGTTCATGAGTAGTGTATGAATGTTTAGAAATTTTACTTTTAATAAAATCTCAGAGCTGTCAAACTTTCATGCATATGTTGTGAATATAGTAGGATTATTCTTGTTGTATTTTTAATGTATGTTATTTAACTTAGCCTTATGCTTATGAACTATTTCTTTTGCATTGGTATCAATCTTGTTGAATGTGTGCTATTGTATTATTTCATCACTATTAACTTGTGAACTATTTCACATATTATCTTGTGATTTCATTTATGCTCATGTGTTCCTTTCAAGCTATGTACTATTATAGGATTATGATGGGTTTAATTATTTTCCCTTCATGTGTTGCAACTCTATGCATCACACTTGAATTTTTTCAGAGTCACACACTTTCTCTCACCAAAGTCACCATACATCACTTTATGTGTATTTGCAGCCAAGGCATGTCATTAACACCCATTGCATCAGCAAACGGGTCGAATTTACAGATGGGACTCCTATACCAAACGACGTGAGACCTAATTGGGACTTCATATTAGGGAGATCCCATAAATTTTGGTGGTTCCAACACTATCAAAAAATTTATTGTGGTATGATATAGTGCAAGAATAAATAAGGTAGAGAAAAAGAGATTGAACTTCACCCAAGGTTAAGGATGAGGAAAACTATGCCTTGGCTAGAAAGGAAAAGAAAGGGAAAGGGAAGAAATCCCAATCTAAAGAAGAAAATGGTCAGGTAGGAAAGAATTAATCTTGCAAAAAATCAAGTTCTTTCACTGTCATGAGCTAGGACATTATGCCACGAAGTGTCCACACAATAAATCTAGCAAGAAGCCCTCAAGAGGAGTGGCGGGTGAAGCTCTAGCTTCACAATTTAGTTCTATTTTACCCTTATTGAGTGGCAGGTAATGCATGGTGACATTAGTGATGGTTAGTGTATGGTATTTGGATAGTGGAGCCTCATTCCCTATTAAGGGAAACATAGAGTTTCTCAGTGACTTGGAGGAGAAGGACCTGTAGATGCACATAGATATGGGAAATGATGGAAGGTATTGTGATGTTGGTATCAATACAATTACTTTTCAAAGGGAGTCTAGCTCCCCTCTCAAATTAAAATATGTCATGTATGTTTTGGGTTTGAAGAATAATTTAGTTTTAGTTTCTATGCTCGAATACCATGGCTATGATGTGATATTTAGAAAATGAAAGGATTTCCCTATACACATTTCCATGGACAAGAGAATCATATCAGGGTTAAATTGAAGAACCTCTACAAACTGGATGTAGAAGATTGTTCATAATTGAGCACAAAATTAGAGAAGGTGCAAAGTCGAGACATTAATGAATTATTGCATAGGAGACTTGGAAATTTTCATCATGGAGACATGAATACCACGCATAATATTTCTACAGGAATTCCCAAAGGTGCACTAGAGTAGCAAGATACATGCAAAGGGTGTACACTGGGGAAGTACACCAAAGCCACCTTTCAAGAATAGTAGAGCACAAGCAGTCCTTGAGAGGATTCACTTAGAAGAGTGTGGAACTTTCTTGATAGCCTCCATGTCCAAGAATAGGTGTTATGTTATATTCATAGATTATTTCTCACGTAAGTGTTGGATTTTCTTCATGTAGAAGAAAGACTAGACATTCTCCAAATTTTTTGAATTTAAATAACTTTTTGAGAAAGAAACTCACATGAAAGTGAAGGTTATCAGGAGTGATAATGGTGGAGAATATGTGTTGAACTATTTTAAGAAATTTTTTTCAAAGGAAGGCATTCAACGGGAGTTAATAACACCCCATAACCCATAAGAGAACGGGGTGGATGAGAGGAAGAATAGAAGTATTGAGGAGGTTTCACATAAGATGTTGCATGACAAGGCCTACCATTGCACTTGTGGTCTGAAGCATGAAACGCAGTGGTATATGTGTAGAAAAGGACTCCCCATTAGATTTTAGGGATGAGTACACTAGAAAAATATTTTTTAGGAAAGAAACCAGGTTTGTCACACTTCAAGATCTTTGGCACATCAGTTTACTTTCATGTTTCCAAGGACGCAAGGAAAATTCTAGAGCCAATAGTAGAGTTGGGAATATTTATGGGGTACACAAATATACCTCATAGCTATCAGGTGTACCTTCCATATCATAGTATGAAAATTGTTTGTATATATGTGAATTTTGATGAAGAGAAGGAAATGCAGTGTTTCCATGAGAGGGAGCTTCAGTTCCATGAAAATGAGGAGATTTTGGCTCCAAAGGAAGAACATCAAGATCTTGTGGAGTAGACATAAGCCAAGGAATAGAGAGTGGAGGCACCCACTCATGCAGAGAAATTCAAAGAAGGAAGGAAGTGCACCAAGGAAGTTGACATATTATTTCATGACGCTAGAGAGAATGTGGGAGCATCCACATCACAACGCAGGTAGAGAAGTTCACCAGATCTGTACATTGGGGACATGGTACTAATGAGTGAGCTATTTGAGACAGAGACATCCTCATTCATGGAATAAGTGTAGCAAAAAATATGGGTTGATGCCATGGTAGAGGAATATGATTCCATAGCTAGAAACAGTGTTTGGGAAGTGATCCCACGACCAAATAACAATTCAATGGTAGGTTTGAGGTGGATCTACAGGGTGAAGAAAGAATTATACAGAAGCATCGAGAAAGACAAGGACATATTTATGACCAAGGGTTTCTCTTAGGTTTATGGAATTGATTACAAGGATACATTTTCTCCATTAGTAAGGTACTCTTCTATCAAATCAATTCTAGCACTTCCAACATAGATGGGATGGAAGGTCCACCAAATGGATGTGAGGACAACATTCCTCAATGAAGTGATTGAGGAGGAGGTGTATAATGAAAAACTGGAAGGATTTGAGACCTTCGACAGAGAGTCACATGTGTGCAGACTCAAGCAATCATTGTATGGATTGAAACAATAACCCCGTGCTTGGTACACAAGGATCGACAACTATTTCACCAGGTTGGGCTTCACCAAAAGTGAAGCAGATGCAAAACTTAACCATATTGTTTTTTAAGGTAAAAATTTTATTATAGTATTATATGTTGATGATCTGATTTTAAAATTTGATGATTAGTTGATCAAATATTGCAACGAGGATCTTGAACTAAAATTCAAGATGAAGGACGTGGGACTCATGCATTATTTCCTTGGTTTGGAAGTATGGAAAGAATATGGGGAACTGTTTGTCTCTTATGGAAATTATACCAGTGAGATGCCAAAGAATTTTTGCATGGAGATTAGAAAACCCATGGACACTCCTTTAGAAACGTAGTTGGAGGAAGGAGGATGCAACTTCAGGAAAGGAAGTGGAGGCCACTATTTATAGGCAGCTTTTGGGTACACATGTATTTGGTGAACACAGGACCAACCATGTGTTATGCAGTTAACCAACTTAGTCAAGCAATGGTTAAGCCAACCAAAATATGTTGTAAGGTGTCCAAATATGTGTTGAGATACCTCAGAGGCACTACTCAGTATGGTCTTTGGTATAGATGGATAGAGGGAGTGAATTTGCAAGGCTTCAAATATGCAGATTAGGCTAGTAATCCATCGTATCACAAGAGAACTTTAGGAGGAATTTCTAGTATTGGGTCAGTCGTAGTTTCTTGGTACAATACAAAGGAGAGATAATTTTCACTTAGTTCAGTAGAAGCAGAGTACGTGGCTACCAGTCAAGAATCTTGTGAAGTTATCTAGATGAGGAAGATTCTTTTTGGGTTATTTGGTTAGATGATGGATCCCACTGTGATTTACTATGAAAATGAGAGTTGTATCAAACTATCTGAGAATCCAATTTTTTATGATCAATCCAAGCATATCGACAGCTGGTATTACCATCTACGATATTGTGTTCAGAGGCATATCATGTTATTGGAATACATTCCTACAAAGGAACAAGATGTATATAATTTTACAAAGGCTTTGTTAAGAGGAAAATTCAAGTTCCATAGAGGAAGGACTGGGTATCTGCTAATCCATTTCTTGCTGAGAGGGATCGTTGAAAAATGGAGGGAGTGTTGAAAAATGGAAGCAAGAAAATCCTAATTTAATTTTCCCTTGAATTAAATTACGAGAAAATCTAAATTTCACATAACAAGACAACTTGAATGAATTAAATGATTTTTTATCACACAGATAGCTTATTTAATTAGAGTTGTGGGCTTAGATTGAGTTGTGTACAATTATTCCTAAATTTTAGGAGCCTAGGTTGAGTTTAATTTCAGTTGTAATAATTTAATTCAGTTAAATTGAGTTAAGGTTGGTTAAAGTAGTTCCAATTATTGGAGGAACTAGTAGGAGGTATAGAAATGGGGTGCAGCTTTAGTGTTCAACCAATTAATTGATCAATCAACTAATAATTAACTCATGCATTCATGAAATTTGAGTTATCTAGTTAATATTAGATTTAAAGGGAATTTTACTATCAGTTGTATAATTATCCAAGTTGTACAGGTGGTGCATGGAGCTGGAGAAGGGCCTATAGGTATTGTGTAGTTCTCAATGGGGATTTCCCTAATTAATAGGGGGCTAATTCCTTGAGAAAAATTACAAGGAAATAGGATCTTGGCAGGTAGGAAAATTGGCTAATTGTTGGCCAGAGTCAGTCTGTGAGGCGGTGAGATAGATTATACTTGTGAAGAGGTTTCTCAGGCTTGACCAAGCATTTTATTTATTCTCTATTTTATTACTAATGCAATACGGATAGGAAGGGTTTTTTAGGAGCTGATTTCCCCTATATATATCCTCATTCATGTGTATTGATTCATGTCGCATGTTTTTTATATATGCTCTTAATCATGAATTTTTTCTGCAAATGAGTAGAGTATATTTTAGTCTTATGTTTTAAAACATTACATGAGAATTATGGAATCTGCATTTAATTTCTACATAACAAACATTTATTGAACACATTCCATATATAAATATCCCTCTGGAGCTGAATATTTGGGGCTTTTTGTAGATCATGCCACTCACCAAATAGTATCATTAACACACTGGTACAATGTAGACTACCTCATTTCAAGAAAACCATTATTAACTTGGCTTGGATCCTAACGTGACGCCTCTTGGTTTCGATTATATGGAAAATTGGCAATAGATATATCTTCAAGGATCAAAATACCCCTCAGCAGATCTAGAATATTATTGAAGAGAACATAATAGAAACCATTTTCTTGAATACATGGGTGGAATACAGCTAGGAAGTAGTTCCAAAGGAAGCCATGGTCATGGAAAATCTAGATATCCAACCATATTTATATACCCCTCAGCACCCTCGACATCTGTAGCCTCGTTCTCTCCCTCCTCCATATTATTCTCCCCCATGGAAAGCTCTATCCAAATTACCTTTGATGAGGCATCCAAAGGAAATCTAGGGACTGTTGGCTATGGGAGAATCCTTAGAAGCTGATCAGGTCAACCTCTTAGTTTTTTTCCTAGGCCCATGTGGACACATAATTAATAATGTCGCAGAACTAGCCTCCCTAGAGAGGCTTGATTATCGCTAGCCTAAATCATTTTCTAAAACTCCAGATTACTAGGGACCCAAAGATAGTGACTAAAATGGCCCAAAATTTTCTTCACAGGGTTATAGTAGATAAGGTGATAAAAATTTCGAGACTCAAGGCACAATGCTACCAAGTTAGAGACCTTGTGCTGAAATTTCCGTATCTAATTCCTACTCATATCAGGCGAGAAAGAAATAAATTTTTTTATTGGTTATCCAATCATAGATCTATGCAGAATGCTTAGGACATGATGCTAGGCTAGCCTCCTATCATTCATCCATCCTTAATGAAACATTTGGAAACTCTCATCTATAATGATCATCCCTCCCATATAGGGGTGAGCTCCAAGATTGATCGTAGGACAGAAGGCACTTATCCCTCACATGGGGCAACATGGATTTATGATTCATAGTAATTGTGCCTTGGGATACTACTCTGTGATGTTTCTTGACGAAATATTGAGGCGATTAGCAGTGGTAGTTGGAATGGTTGGTAGTCTATTGTGCGAGGAAATGAATCGAGATACTTGGATAACTGTAGCTTATGCTAAGGACAACTCCCTTGGCTCTTTATCCATCTTTAGCTAGTGAGACAAGTCTTAGGATCTAGCCCTATTCATTCTTTGGATCATTTTTATACTTAGTCTCTGGTGTCATCAGTTTTCCTATGATACTAACGTGGATAAAGGTGGACCTTGGATAGACTGTGGCGAGAAGTGGGAGAACAAGGATCTTGTTGGAGAAGTTGGAGGTTCTCTCAACTTCAAGTCAATTTCCTATTGGGTAATTCTTTTCTTGATTGGTCCTTTTCAAGTGTTTCTTAGTTTTTAATGTGTTGAGAGGTGAACCTCCAGGCATTGGGTATTCTATGGGAATAATCAGGTGGTGAGAGGGATTAGCTCCTCTCAACGCCCTAGGTGGAATTGGAAATTAAGCATACATGTCCCCTGGTTGGATGGTAGTGCTACAAGAGTAGAGCATTTAATTCTAGAAATTATTGTGTGTGATGTGGTCTTTTTTCATCTACAATTGGTCCTTGCCTCAATAGAAGACAAACTTGCATTGAACCTTATCAATACATTTCCTTCTAGTAGTAAGGATAGTAGTTTGAGGAGGGGTGTGGCACCTAGAGGGGTTGTTCCCAGGGTTTGGTGTGGAAGGACACACTAGTAGTAGTTCATGGTGGAAGAATTTCATTTCAAATGTTGCAGCAAATAGGATGACCTCGGTGGGGTGGAGGAATCTAGGGAAGAGATGAACACAAGAAGGATGGAGAATTGGTTCCTCCGATTAGGAATTCGCTTAGATGAGTGGATTTTCCTACCCCTTTTAACTCCATCGAAGCACAAATCCACTTGTTTCAATGCTTTGTAGATCAGTTATTAAATATCAAAATGAGGACCATGCCGATTTGGTTAGTTTCTTAGTGGACATCATCCAGAATCAGCATCACATCCTATACCAATGGGTCACTCTTAGAAGGAATCATATGCGTCTCCAAGAATACATCGATAGTTTTCAGACTCACATGGATCATTTGGAATCTCACATCCATGAAGCCTTTCACCACCCTGGAAATGTTTCCCGAGATGCAAAGGTCAAACTCGCTCATCCTTCTCAGATGCAGGGATGATTACTAGTTGTATATACTTTTTGGGTAAATTTTTTCATGGTGGGGTATGGATCTGATGAGGCCCTATTTTGTCACGTTTATTTCCCTATTGTTCTGTATGTACCAAAATTCCAACAATTCCAATTGGATTGAGTCCATTTTTGCATTCTCTCATAACTTCTCAAAGTGTAATTTTCTAATGATATAATAGAAAAATGTTGACTTACAAAAAATATATTAAATTTTTTATATTAATATCAAATTTCATCATTTAGTTTAATAATAATGATGATAATAATTTTTTAATATTAATATTAAATTGAATATGGTTTCTACATGACATGATAACGAAAATTATAATAAAATTTGGATTTTTAAAATGTGGTAAAAAGTCAAATTGCATATCTTTATTTATTCTAAAATCTAAATTATGGTATTTAAAAAAAAATTAAAGGCTCTATTGAGCTTAATAGCTCAATGGATCCCATGTTAACCACGTAAATGGCCCCTAGTATTTTTAATTTTAAATATAAACACTCGATCAAGCGCTTTAAGCGCTCAATTGAGCATTTGAAGTTCTAAAATCCACAATTTGAGGACTCCTTCTGCAAAAATTATTGCAAGACCACTTTTTACCCTAGTGGACTTGGGGAATAAATTTTCCTTAGGTGGCAGAGTTGATCATGATGGATTCATAAAGGAATGATCTATCCAATGACATATGACTTTGAAAATTTTCAATTCATAGGATATTTTTCATCTAATTTTTTTCAAACATAATGCTTGAAATTTTTTTGAACTTTTTTAAAGAGGTTGAATAAAAATTAAATATCATAAAATATACACAAAAAAAAAAAATTAAAAACACCAGTATATTTTTCTAGAGTCCTCTTCAAAATGGTACTCTTGGTTTTACAATTTATTTAAATAGTTGAAAAAAACCTTGCGCAAACACATGTGTTTGCAAAATGGAATTGAAATATTACTTCTCCAACTTCAAAAAAATTATAAAAAATATAATTTTGCATAAAAGAAATATTTTTTTAATATGAAAAACTTATCTATCTCCATTTATATCATGTCCATCTATATATATATATATATATATATATTTTAAATTACACTTTTTATACTAAGTTATGCTATGTGCACACATAAATACCTCTTACGATGTGTGAAAATTTGCACGGACAAGCATTTCATTTAATGGAAAAATGACATATTATATGATTCTAAAAAAATTTCCAAAAAATATCATTAGGACAACAACATAATTCTCCACAAATTTTGTTTTTACTCCAAATCAGAATTCACAATTCTTATATGAATTTTGAGGGCTTCAATTCGATGAGGAAAAATGAAATTTCATTGCCACATTTGGCCCAAAAGTGTAACCCATATTCATGCACTCACCCTTAACCCCTTATAAATTAAATCATGGTCTCCAATTACTTGGGTCAAAGGAAGTTTCCATTTACACCAAACTTACAGTCTCGAGTGAAATCAAGAAAGAATTTGACATAATGATTAAGGCGGAATAAGGATAGGTTGTTTTTGTTGGTTGTGACTATATATCTCCCAAAGTATCTCTCTTTCTTTCTGTCAAAAAAACTAACAAATTTGCTATATTGTTTCAACATATTCATAAACATGTTGATAAATTGCAGAAGTTTCATCATTGATTTGTTGTCTTTGTTTCTCACTCTCACCTAAGTTGTGTTTGTCGTTGCCTTTGGCGTCTTTGATTTCCTACAATATTTTTATATTTTTGTAACATTTAAATAATTTTTATATAAACTAATATCACTATTGTTTGTAATTATAAAGAAACAAAGCCCTAGGGAACTCTTCAAGGATCAAGATGATGTGGCCATTACACAAGCATTTGTTCAAGAACAAGGAGTGAATATTGAAGATCAAGTTAATGATCCTATGGAAGAAGATGGTGATATTAATAACATAGTTGAATAATATGGGAAAAATATGTTGATCTAAGATAAATTTATTAATGTTAGAATGGATGATGATGATGACTAGCTACGTGGAATTTTTGATAGACCTCTAATTGAGAAGGCAAAATAACATCTTTATTAAGGCTCCAAAACAAGTCTTCTCTCTGCTATATTGCTATGATGAACTTAAAGGTTATTAATAGTTTTTCATAAACTTATGTCAAAGAGCTATTAAGGTATGGAATACATTTCGTGACATTTAGTACATGATGGTAAAGGTTTTCATTTTTCCTCTATTTTTATTGTTAGTTTATCATCTATAAAATTTGGATGCAATATGTACGATTAATATTATGATGCATTAAAAATTATGCATATCCACAATTATAAAGTGAATATTATTAAGTTTTTTAATTTAATTATATTAAAAATGGTAATTATTCATACTAGAAACTAGTTCCCAACTCATATTCCTTGTATTTGAATCTCTTCACTATTGCATCCAATTAGAGATGTTCGATTCATATTAATAAATTCCTCATAAATGTGAAAATGGAGGGAACTCATTTAAAATAAAAATAAAAATACTAGGAGTGTTTCCATGCAACTATGATGTTTACCATATATTAATGCAATGATATATGATCATGATGTTAACAAAATATTAATGCAATTATATATAATCATGATGATATATGTGTATACATATGAATAGAGGTAACCCTTAAATACACATACCCTAACTAATAAACTAAATGACTTTTTATAAGACATATTTTTTGGCTTTTTATAAGACATATTTTCTCGTTAACCAACTATTAGTGCATTTATGTATTATTATGATGTTAGCTAAATATTAATGCAATGATATATGATCATGATGTTGATGTTAACCAAATATTAATGCAATGATATATTATTATGATGTTAACTACGTATTAATGCAATTATATATAATCATGATGATATATGTGTATATATAAAATAGAGAGAACCATTAAATACAACATATTCTAATTAATAGAAGACATGGTTTTGGTTTATTTTAACCAAAATTGGGTAGAGATTGTTAAAAACTTGAGTTTAAGTTGGTTAATGTGTACAATTGGAGTGCCCAATGGTTTTTTATGATGTTGAATCCATTTATATATTCAAAAATGTATTTTAAATAACAAAAAAAATAACAAACTTTCTTGAATTGTATAGCCAAATTTTGGTGAATAATGTTATATA
Source organism: Pinus albicaulis (assembly GCA_034641835.2). Lineage (NCBI taxonomy): Eukaryota > Viridiplantae > Streptophyta > Pinopsida > Pinales > Pinaceae > Pinus > Pinus albicaulis. The sequence goes on from JAXQQM020081635.1 coordinate 79,798, forward strand.
GAAAAATAAAAAAGAAATATTTTTAAGAAGTTAGTTTCAAATACAAAGGGAATAGAGTATTTACACCTCCTTGAATATTTTCCAACTAATATACACCTCCATTAACTATAATAATCAAATCACTATTCAAAATTGGATTAGTGATCCCATAAATAAAGAAATTTAAAACACTAATTAAATATATAAATTAAGGGCATTGTCTAAATCATAGAATAAATAGCCTATTTCACTAGAATTCAACAAAATTGGGCAATACAATTTCAAGACTTTTCTTTGTTTAAAATTCATTTTTGAATGCATAAATTTATTCAGCACCATGAAAAACCCTTGGGGATTTTTTTTTTTTTTAGAGAGGAAAAAACACCATATATTGATGATAACATAGGTACATACTCTAGAGAATTGATCAAAATAGATTCCTAATCGATCATAAGAATAGGAATACCACTATATTTCAAAATCTAAAATCTCATGCTACTTTAGTCCATAAAATATTGACTCATTACTTAAACAGGTTCAGTAGTTCAGTTACAGGTACCTTTACTAGATTCTAACATATGTAGGCTGTTAGGTCCCTATATTACTAGTATAGTCCCTTATTGTTGTTATTGTAACCCCCTTTATTGTTATTATTGTACCCTTGTAACCCCCATTTTGTTATTATTGTGCCCTTAAATTATTATTGTTAGGTCGGCTAGGATTACATTGTGGCCCACTAGGATTACATGATGGCCCCATGGACTCCTATATATAGAAAGGAGGTTTTGTAAAAGGTATCATCCAAGAATTGTTCATTTATGTAATGTATTGGAGGTTCCCCCTCGAAGTGGCTTATTTCTATGGCGTTGATATCTCTTTTCTTCTATTTTTGGAGCTGGTTACACAACATTTGGTATCAGAGGTTTGGATTCTAGGGTTTCGCTGCTCCAAACAGGTCGTCGTAGAATTTTCTCTATAAATTTTTTTCTACAAAGTTTCAGATGCTGAAATTTTTAGGGTGCGAAGTCAAAATCCTGAGGAAGATTTTCTAAAAATTTTAGAGCTTGGTTGACAATATTTTCGGAGATATGATCTGTGGAAGTTAGGTCTTTTTTAAAGCTCCTAAATAGGTCATCGTGGCATTTGCGCTATAATTTTTTTTATACTGAGATTCAGAATCTGAAATTTTTATGGTGCGAAGATAAAATCCTAAGGAAACTCGTAAAAAATTTCACAGCTTGTTTCACAATATTTTTAGAGATATGATCTGTGGAAGGTAGTGCTTTTTCAAGCTCCCCAATTTCATCTCAAAGAGGTGATCATGGGAAAATTTCAATAACTCTCTCTCTAAGCATCGGATTGGAGTGCCGTAAAAAGTGGTTGCAATTACATGGACTGTATTTTCTTGGCTATCAATTTCAGAGGCGAAGGACGAAAAAGTGACATGTGGAAAGCCGTACAAGTTCGCTATACTGAGCCAGTCCATAATTAGGTCATTGTGGGAGATTGGACATAACTTTGTCTTGGAGAATCCAAATCAAGTCAGACCTTTGGCATTCAAAAAAGAATTTAGAGGGTGACTTCAGTGCTAAATTTCAGATATTTAAGAGCTGCAATCACAGAGATAATCCAATTTCAATATCGAGCTCCTCAAAAGCAAGTAAAAGGTGTGTAATGTTTTTACAAATTACATAAGTCTTGTCTGAAGAATCAAGTTGAATTGATTGCAAGGGCATATTGTAGAATATATATCAGTATTGGATTATAAAATGGCCCCTAAAAAGAATTCAACACCCATTAAGCCTTTGGAAAGCTCTACTATGACTCATGAAGACGAAGAATGGCAACATGACATATCAAAATTACAAGAGCAAGTGCAACAAATTTCGCTTTCGCAAAGAGCAACAAAAAATGACATGGAAGTTTTGAAGAAAGGCGTGGAAACTAAGATGGATGGTTTGAAGAAAGGCATGGAATCTAAGATAGATGGCATGGAGGCTGGCATGGAATCTAAGATGGATGACATGGAAGCTAAGATCGATGAGAAAATGGAAAACATGAAGAATTTTCTAAAAGAAGACATGGAAGGTTTGACAAAGTTGATACAAGAAGGGTTTCCTAATGGTGAAAAGATAGTAGAAGAACCTCATGATGAGAACAAAATAAATGTTAATTGTGATTTCATAAACTCTAATGTTGGCGGGAAGAACCACCATATTCTAAAGATGGATATGAGGAAGTTTGATGGAAAGGATCCTGTAACATGGATACTACAGATGGAGCAATATTTTGATCTCCATAAGGTGCAAAACACACAAAAGGTATGCATTGCAACTTTACATTTAGAACAAAATACATTTGTATGGTATCGATGGATTTGCTCCTGTAAAAAAATTGTCACTTGGTCAATTTTTACGGAGGAAATGATAGCACATTATAAGGATACAAAGAGCAACACCTTCTTTAGCCAATTGATAAATCTCAAACAAAAGGGTTTAGTGGGGCAGCACATTGAGGACTTCCAAAAATTGAATATAAAGGTAATTGATATTCTAGAGGAACACAGGATTGATCTCTTTATAGGCACTTTAAAGGATAACATACAACATGAAGTTCGCGTTCTGGAACCTGATTCATTAGAGAAGGCATTCAGGTTGGCAAGAAAATTTGAATGTAAAATTATGGCGACAAGGAAGCCTACCACTCAATTCTATAAAGAAGGAAGTGTTGCTACGCCTAGATTTCCACAACCTACAAGGTTGACACCACAACAATTGGAAGAAAAAGAGCAAAAGGGCTTTGCTACAGTTGTGATAGCAAATACACTAAAGGTCATAAGTGTGCTGAGAAGAAATTATTTTACATAGATTGTGAAGAGGAAGAAGAAAATGAACAAGAAGAGGATATACACCTGGAACTAGCCCTAGAAGAGGAAGAAATGAATCCGACCATATCATGTAATGCGCCGGCAGGAATTACCACTCCTTAAGATCTCAAGATACAAGGACAAATCTAGAAGAAAAAGGTAATAGTGTTGATTGATTCAGGTAGCACCCATAATTTTATTCATTGTAAGGTAGCCAAGGAATTAAATTGTTTCCTATACCCAGCACCAGAATGTCAAGTGATGGTCGCAAATGGAGGAACTATAAATTGCTCTGGAAAATGCCATAATATCAAGCTAAACATGGGGGAATATTTATTGACTAGTCCAATGCTTTCCATTCCTATGGGAGGTGCTGATGTTGTACTAGGAGTACAATGGTTACAACCTTTGGGGATGGTAGCTTTTAATTTTCAAGAACTTTTCTTGAAAATTTTTTCAGAAGGAAAGGAAGTCGAATTAAGGGGTATTGAAGGGAAGCCGGGAAGGATAATAAGCTCTAATATCATGACAAAGCTTCTAAAGAAAGAACAACGAGGCGAAATTGCACAATTATGCTCACTAGAAGTTCCGACATCAAAATCATCTATTTCTGCAGATCTCCAACAAGTCTTGGACAATCATTCCAAGGTGTTTGAAACTCCCAAAGGACTCCCACCTATCTGTGATCATGATCATGCTATTCATTTGATTCCAGGAAGTGTTCCTCCAAACATCAGGCCTTATAGATATCCTTACTTCCAAAAGAGCGAAATTGAACGTATGATTGCAGAAATGTTAGAGGCGGGTATAATTCAACCTAGTCAAAGTTCTTTCTCTGCTCCTGTGGTATCAATACACAAGAAGGATGGATCATGGCGAATGTGTCCAGATTATAGGGAGCTCAATAAGCTCACCATTAAATACAAATTTCCCATTCCTGTGATTGATGAATTATTGGATGAATTACATGGAGCAATTTATTTTACCAAGTTGGATATTCGTTTAGGATATCATCAAATTAGAATGAATACTAAAGATATTCCAAAAACAGCATTTCGAACTCATGAGGGTCATTATGAATTTTTGGTCATGCCTTTTGGCCTTACCAATGCACCTTCTACATTTCAAGGGTTGATGAATTCCATTTTCAAACCCTTCCTTAGAAAATTTGTGCTAGTATTTTTAGATGATATACTAATCTACAACAGGTCTTGGAAGGATCATGTTGAACATGTTGACAGGGTGCTCAAACTATTGCAGGAGAAACAATTATATGCAAAAAAATCCAAATGTTTCTTTGGAGTACAAGAGGTGGAATATCTGGGTCATATTGTATCTCACGAGGGTGTTGAAGTAGACCCTAACAAAATTAAAGCCATTAAGGAATGGAAAGTTCCCACAACCATAAAGCAGTTGCGAGGATTTCTTGGGTTAACAAGGTATTATCGCAAGTTTGTTAAGAATTATGGGAGAATAGCAGCACCTCTAACAACATTATTGAAGAAATATGCATTTTCATGGACTCCTGAAGCAACTAAGGCCTTTGAACATCTTAAAGAGGCAATGTGCCTAACACCGGTCTTAGCTACGCCAGACATCACAAAAACATTTATTATGGAATGTGATGCCTCAGGAAATGGAATTGGTGCGGTTTTAATGCAGGAAGGAAGACCCATTGCTTTTGAAAGTCGTCCAATCAAAGGAAAGTATTTAAATAAACCTATTTATGAGAAGGAAATGTTAGCAATACTGCATGCACTAAATAAATGGCAAGATTACCTAATGGGAAGACACTTCAAGGTAAAACTGATCATGATAGTCTTAAACACTTTTTGGAGCAAAGACTATCTTCAGAAGAGCAGCAAAAATGGGTCACAAAGATGTTCGGTTATGACTTTGAAATAATCTACAAAAAAGGAAAGCTTAATGTTGTTGCAGATGCACTCTCAAGAAAGAATGAAGAGGTGGAAGCATTGCTGTGTGCCATTTCTATTATCCAACCAGATTGGATAACCGAAGCAAGAGATGAATGGAAGAAGGACAAAGATGTATGGACACTCATTCAAAAGTTGCAGCAAGATCCTAGTAGATCTGATACATTTAGTTGGAAAAATGATTCCTTATGGTACAAAGATCGCTTATATCTTTGTAAGAATTCCCAACTAAAACAAAAGATTCTTCTAGAATTGCACACTTCTCCTTTAGGAGGACACTCAGGATTTTTAAAAACTTACCACAGGGTGAAGAAAGAATTTTTTTGGGATGGCCTTAAATCTGATATTCAAAAGTTTGTGGTGGAATGTTTGGTTTGCCAGCAGAATAAAGTGGAAACAATTAAGACCCCGAGACTTCTACAACCTTTATCCATTCCAAGTCAATGTTGGGAGGAGATTTCAATGGATTTTATCACAGGTTTACCTAAGTCTGAAGGAAAGAGTGTCATCATGGTGGTAGTTGATAGACTTACCAAGTATGCACACTTTTGTGCATTATCTCATCCATTTAAAGCAAGTACAGCTGCTACTACATTTATGGACAGAATTCAAAAGCTACATGGAAGCCCAAGGGTTATTGTGAGCGACAGAGATCCCATTTTACTGGAAATTTTTGGACGGAGTTATTTTCTTGTTTGGGTACTCAATTAGCTCATAGCTCATCTTATCATCCTCAATCTGATGGTCAAACTGAGATAGTAAATAATTTTTTGGAAGGATATCTTCATTGTTTTGTATCTGATAAACAAACACAATGGGTCAAGTGGTTACCTCTCGCTGAATGGTGGTATAACACTTCCTTCCATACTGCAGCAAAAATGACCCCATTTATGGCACTTTATGGATATCATCCACCATCCATCATATCATCTTTAAGGGAAAATTCGAAGGTTCAAGCAGTGGAAGATCACATCGAGCATCAACAAGAAGTTCTCCAACTCTTAAAGGATAACCTGAATTTGGTACAAAATCGAATGAAACAACAGGCAGATCAACATCGTAGCGAGAGAAGTTTTGATGTAGGAGATTGGGTATTTTTACGGCTACAACCATACAAACAAATGTCCCTCAAGCAAGCTAAGAAGGATAATAAATTATCGCCAAAGTACTATGGTCCTTACAAGGTATTGCAAAAGATTGGTACTATGGCATACAAATTGGAGCTTCCTTCTTCTTCGCGAGTACATCCAGTTTTCCATGTTTCATGCTTAAAGAAGGTTATAGGTGAAAATATTCCAATTCAAACAATATTGCCAGAACTTGATGAGGAAGGAAAAATCATATTGGAACCTGAAGCGGTCATGGAAACAAGAACTCGACAACTACGGAATCGATCAATTTCAGAGTATCTCATCAAGTGGAAGAACTTACCCACTGAAGATTCTACATGGAAGGATGAGAATTTTATACATAAGCACCCAGAGCTACTCAAGCGTTGAGGACAACACTTTTTTTGAAGGAGAGGGGCATGTTAGGTCCCTATATTACTAGTATAGTCCCTTATTGTTGTTAGTGTAACCCCCTTTATTATTATTATTGTACCCTTGTAACAGCCATTTTGTTATTATTGTGCCCTTAAATTATTATTGTTAGGTCGGCTAGGATTACATTGTGGCCCACTAGGATTACATGATGGCCCCATGGACTCCTATATATATAAAGGAGGTTTTGTAAATGGTATCATCCAAGAATTTTTCATTTATGTAATGTATTGGAGGTTTCCCCCTCGAAGTGGCTTATTTCTAAGGCGTTGATATCTCTTTTCTTCTATTTTTGGAGCTGGTTACACAACATAGGCAATTCAAAGGAAATAATACATAAAAAAACAAACATAGTGCATCAGTGATCCTAATAAGCTAAGGAGTCTGCTGCAAATGAATCAAAAATGAAGTTTTTGGTCATTCCAGATACTCCAAAAGCAACGATTTATGAGAAGAAAAACACACTTCATGGAAGTAGATAACCTCTCGACAGAAGTTGTTACTTGCCAATGAATTTCAAAATAGCCCATTGAGCCAAAAGGGGTAGCCAAACCATGTTTAGAGAGAGATTCTGCTAAGGTATTGAGCTCCTGATAGATGTGGTGTAGAGGACGACCATGGATCCTTTTGAGAAGAAATCGTATCCGTCCAATCCAACCCTGCAAACCAAAAGGCTGAAATAATGAATTCCTAGAAATATTGTCTATAATAGTCTTGGCATCTCCAAAGATGTGGATAGAGGAAAGATGGAGATTATAAGCAAGCCAAAGGATGCTCCACAGAGTGAGAACCTCAGCCTTGGTGTTTTTTCTTGTGCCTCTATTCTAGAAGATGTGGAATCTGTCCCCATTTTCCAACTTGATCCAAGCCTCGCAGCCACATGTACCAGCCTACTCAGCCCCGTCAAAGAAAGCAACAAGCAAGGTGTAATATTCCAAAATGGGGAAGTCAAAAATACAATGCAGAATAGAAGAAAAATAACGCAGTTCATCATAGAAAAAGCAGGAGGCCAATATGGATACCTTTCATTTGTATTTAGAGCAGCAAAATAGATCTAAAAGATGGCCCATAAGATGCATAACAGGAAATAGAAGTCTCCAATAGAAGAAAATCCTCAAAATGAGGTGTTGCAACCACATATTAAGACTTGAAAATTGCTTTAAAGCGTTATTTTATTGGGCTGCAATAGCTGAAGATTACACTTTAGATCTAGATCAGATAAGTGCATGAAAATTCAGATCTCTAGCAGATCCATACATTATATAGGCTCCTATTCATAATCCCCTTGGGGTTTTCAGCATTACACCATGTACAAGGAGTAGATCTGAGATCTAAATCTGCAGATCTATAGAAATATTCATATATTCAGAAATATTCAGATCTTATCTGATATGAACAAGATATTGATCTCCTGCAATGGATCTCCAAAGTGAAGGGCAGATCTCCAACACTTGAAAACCAATTCTCCAAAAGGTGTGCCAAAACACCCTACAACTGCACCTATAGTAATAACGCAGATCTAGAAGCAAAACTGCGTTATAGGGTTTAAAATGTGGTTGGCCACATGCCAAGATCAGAAAATGAAGCTCAAGACATCCAATACTCTCTTCCCAATGAAATATAAGACTCCTCCATTGAAAAGGAGCAATGAAATGGCCTAAATATGAAAAGATCTAGCCTCCACTTGCTGCAGCTTGCAAGGATAACTAAACCCTCAATAAGATCTGTGTTGTAGTTGAAAGAAGAAGCTTGGCCTTCAGCTAGATAGTGGACAATACAATGAAAACTCTCCAAAGAGCTACTTAATGGGAAGAGGTGGGATTCTCGACTAGGAACACCCAATGCTAAACAACATTAATTCTCAGTTAAAAAAAAAGAGAATGAGCTATGTCTAAACATACCATATAGTCATAAAAATATCATATCATCAACAACCCTCTAATGCTGTCATCCTCTTCCTTTTATAAGTTAAGAGCTTGCAAACCCTAAACCACTTCCAATGAGATCACTTCTTTCACACAAAGCATCTCCATCTAAAACTGTGTTGTGCCTCATTAATGGCCACTCCTTCATGACAACGTTGTAGATTTGGTCAAGGTTGACCCAGTCAAAATGTCCAACCCCTTTTCACACCTAAGGGTGCTTAATTTAGCAGCCATGATTCAGTGTTTTTACATTTGGCATTGATTTATTCATTATTTAGGAGTATTATGGGCCTCCTTTACACTTTTATTCTTTAAATAAAGACATAAAACAAAAATGAATATTCCAATTAGCTTAGGACTAATTGGAAATATTACAGTCCTCCCCTCCCAAATGTTGCTTGTCCTCAAGCAACTGATAAGGTGAGTGCTGCAACTCTTCTCCTTCTCCATGGGTAACACCAACATGTGATAAGCTTCCTCCATAAGCTAATTTTTGAACAATCCATCCCTCCATGAATTTCTCCTCCAAAATTCTCATGAGATGTAAATAATCCATCCCATAAAGAGACAATAGCTCAAATGAAACAAACATGGTTTTCCCAAAGTTCTCCCTGAAACATGTAGCATAAGGTACATGGAGAATCTCCATCCCATAGGGCACATACATACCTCCCATCCTCCCTCCATGCATTCCCATAAAAAGTACAAGTACATCATATATGTATGGGAGCAAAAATACATATATACAATCAGAAATTTGTGCATATGGAGGTGGGTCATAGTCCCACATGTGGAACGAGTGCAGTGCATCTCTTGCCTGCATCAGATCAAGATGTGGTAAGTGGTTTCCCCACCACTTACTTGTTGTCCAAGTCATCTCACTATGGCTGAAAGTGTGAGATATATTTGGTGCCTTAGGAATTCACCCATCATGAAAAAAAATTCCCTTTGTCCTCCAAGGGAGTGGCCATGTTCAGAAATTTTTCTGGCCCAAAGTTGGCCATGAAGTTTATAAGGTACAAAACTTCTTCTTGGAATTATGGCCTGCATATAAAAGGTGAAATAATGCAAACAATAATCAAATGAAACATTATTTACATGATCATATTCTTCACCAAAATTCCTCCTTAAACAAATGGAGTGGTGCATAGATATATCCCTTCTCTCAAAAAGAGAAAGAGATAGTTGAATTAAATCTTCCATAGATTTATGTTGCTTCCCCATCTCCACATGGTACATGCATCTTTGAAAATGATGATATAGTTCTCCTTCAAAGCCTTTCCAAGTAAATCTCCTCATGATGATGCCGTAGATCCTCATGGAATATGTGTGGCTAAAATAGAGCCCTTCATAGGCTTTTTGTAGTAACTTCTCCTTGAGCTTGGAGGCTCTAGAAAAGAAGATCCTAACATGATCATAGATGACTCCTTCTTGGACTACATAGCCCTCTTCATGCAACTGGTCATCAAGTATCATGCAAGTGTGAAGATCCTTGGAATAATCCACCAACAGTTCAGATTTACAATATGGATGTAAACTACCCAACACTGACAACGATAATGATCTATCAACTGAAATTTTTGTCATGTGGCTGATTTCCTCCTTGACATATCCCATGCCAAAGGTATATGTTGGAAGGCCATTGCTTCCATTCTTCTCCTCCCACAGTGCAGAATCTTAAATGGGAGTGGGTGATGATGATATTGGGAGAAGATCTCCCTCCTCCTTGAGCCTACCTAGGACTCCCAGCATTGTATCATTGCCTTCCAATGCTCCCATCCCTCCTAAATCTAAGCTTCGAGCATCATGTTTTGAGAGATCTCCCACAAAATCTGAATCAGGTGGCCTCTCAGGTGGTTTTCCACTAGATAATAGTGTCCCATGCAGCAATCTCATGAGCATGATAGATGGGATTGTAAGGTCCTTGCTTCCACTGCACAAATCCATCTCTATTCTTTGTGTAGAAGTTTTATGTGAGGGATATGTATGCATTCCTTTGATCATTTGAGTATCACCACTCTTTTTCTCCACCCATTCCATTTGAAAATCCTCCTAATCAGTGGTGACTTTCCCTAATGTAATCAACCATTAAACACCCAATATCACATTGGTGTGAGGTATGTCAACCACAAAGAAGTGATCAATCAAAGTATATGTTCCCATGGTGACTGAAAGTGATGGCACATAATTGATGCATTGCATTGTTCTATCTCCTAGGACCAAAACAGACAATCCCTCAAAAGCATCAATGGGTATTTCCCTCCATTGCACTAGTTGGGCATCAATGAAATTGTGGGTAGCCCCATTATCAATCAACATAGAAACCCTCTTATTCAAGATGGAACCTTGAACTCTTAAGGTCAAGTACTTAGGTACTCCTCTCAAAGATGTAAGAGCCCCTCCAATAGGAGCAAATGCTCCATTCACATCTCCTGATGGTGTTGGTTCTCTTCCTGCAGTGTTAGTGCTCTAACCTCTTCTTGGTTCATCTTCTTCTTCCTCCTGCAATGAAAGTGCTCTGACCTCTTCTTGGTTCATTCTCTTCTTCCTCCTCGTCATCAGAGAAGAACTCTATGTAATGTGCTTTTTTAGTAGCACATATATGTCCAGGTGCTCATGATTCCTGGCAAGTGAAGCAAAGCTTCCTTCTTCTTAGATCTCTCTAGACAGCATCATCGATAGGCTTCTTGTATAAGCTCTCCTTTGAAGGAGAAGATTTTTCTTCCTTCCCCTTTGAAGGAAAAGAGGGCTTATGATGAAAATTTTCCTTTGCTTTTGGCAAGGCAACTTGAAGGTCTCTAGCCCTTTCAATAACATCATGTAGGTTAGTGTGCTTGGTAGATTTAACCAACCCATTAAGAGGTTCATCTAAACCATCAATGAACATGTACACCCTTCTTGCTACATACAAATCGGGAACCATAACGGAAATCTTAAAAATTTAGAGATGTAAGTGTCTACTCAACTTAGTGTTCCTAAATTGATATCATAAATTGTCAACCAGGACTAGTAAACTATTGAAGTGAAGTGCACCATATGTGCCTAGGTATCTTCTTCATACTTCGTTGTGCTTAGTGTTTTTCTAGTGTTTTTGGTTTTGCGTTTTTATGCTAAGGGGAAAAGAACTAAATTTCTAGCAAAGAGAAGTTACTGATCACACTAAAAAAGAATAAAATCTACTCTAAACTATGAATGGTACCAAGAACAGAAAATGCTAATCCACAGATTGTAAAGCTGATAAGAAAAGTAACTCATAAAATTAAACTTAGTCCAATTCATTTCATTAGAGGTATGTTGGAACAAACTGAGAAAAGGATTAGTTTTATTTAATGAGGTTCTCTTCAGTAAACAACAACTTAAAACATCATAGAGAAAATCTTATTCGTTGTTAGAAATTTGTTGGAACATTTTGAGAAAATATTATCTGCAACATAGTAAGGAAACCTATGCTAAAATAACTTATGACACTAGAATTAACTCATTCTACAACTCAAAATGTTACTATTAAGCCTCATTCAAAGGTTAGAGATTTCTTGGAACAACTTGGGAGAAAAGGCTGTTTGTAAAATTATGAGAATCTCTTACATAATTGCAGAACAGTCAAGAACTCTAAATGATATAACTAAATATTGTTCATATGATAGTGATGTGTTAGAATAAGTTGAGAACAAGATCAGCTTATAAAATCATGAGGGTCTTTTAAATCTAGTTAACAGGACTGAAATGCAATTAACTAACAGGACTGAAATGTAATGAACAGAACTGAATTAAAATACAATTAACTCAAATTACTACAACTAGATCTCATTCACGTGTTAGTGATATATTGGAACAGCTCTTGAGAAAAAGATTGATTGTAATATTCGATGTAAGTAAATCACATAAAACATGATGCAAGAGAATAAACTCAGAAAACTCCCTAAGTTAAGAACAAAACAGAGTTAAAGGTCACTTATCTAGAAATTATGCAAAAAGCCTTTCGGATAGTAGGGGAAATCTACCATCAGATTGTCACACGAATCCTTAAATCCTTAAAGTTGCTTCAGATCATGCATCAAAGTTATACTTCTTTTATTTGAAGAAAAAAGCTCAGAAACAGAGTATCACAGTCTTTGAAAACTAACAACAAAACATCAAATAACTGTTTCTCGGTTCACCGAGTTATTTTTATAAGCAAATACATAACTGTCATTGAGTAGAAATAGGAATAGGTGTCTTTTATAATCAAAATCGAACTATAACTCCTGTTGAGGACTCGTATTTTGTTGAAGACACCTGCAGAGTCCTTATCCTTGTAGAATTCTGCTTCTTGGTTTTGGCTTTGTCCACATGCATAACCACTTTCAGATTTTTGCTCAACCTTCGTGGAGGACAAGGAATGATGCAAGAGAGTTTTGGAGTCTAGTCATATATGTCTTTCCCTCAAATGACACATATAACCTGTTTAAACATAAATATGGCTACAGAATATACGACTAGCTACAGAATGACTGCATTCTGTAGCTAAGTCTGCTCAAAAATCACTATGACAACAAAACCATGAAAGTATAATAAGTCAGTCATTGCATGTATTCTTAAAGTGATTTTAATCATTCCTATTGATCTTTTAGGCCTATAACTGATAAAGGACAAATGGAATGAAGTGAAATTTGGTGAAAAGAAAGGACATTTTTAGGGCTCAACAGTAAGTTTATGTATTACCTGATTGTTTCAATTTTGCAAGGCTCATGAATGGTGCCTCTCGATCTCTTCTATCAAATCTTTCCACCATCCTTCTAGTGAACTTTTAATAAGCAGTTGCATTGGCATGACCCAATGTATACAATCCATGGAACCACTAGTCATGTGCTTCACCTTCAAGGTGTAGTGGTGCAATCTTGATAGCCTCCATCTCTAGAACCTTGTTCAACTGAAAGTAGCTGTCAAGTTTTTCTACCCAAGATTTGGTAGAACACTTGGATGACCCATCAACATTGGGTAAAAATAATCTACCCATAGTGTGGTGTCGATCATGATTCTAAATGTATCCACCACCTCTATGATGATGCCTTGGTCTTCTATTGTCCTTGATATAACAAAACTCCTGAAAACTCAAGTTATCTTTGAATATTTGATTTTGAGACTCATATTCTTCAAAATATTCTTCAAGGGATTCATTCTCTTGAAACCCTTCATTTCCCACAGCTAAAAAGGTAGGCGTGGAGGAGTGTTGGGAAACTTGTTTCTGATGCACTGGTTGACCATTCTAGTGATGAGATATGCTAAAGCCTTCTCCAAGATGGAATCCTTTAGGAGATTCTTTGATTCTGTCCATTCTCATCTCTTTGATTTCTCTAGCAAGATCTTGCATGGCTCTGAGTAGGATCTTAGGAAAATCCTTACTTTCATCTTCACTTCCAGATAAAGGGGATTTACCCTTGTCTTCATTGTCATTTATGTAATCAAAATTCTTCCATATTCTCTTTAGATACCTCTTCTCTCTGTCAGTAAGAGGCCCTTCTTCTTCAGAAGACATATTGGCTTCTTAAAATGCACAGGCTATGCCAAGATGATGCTCTGATACCACTCTAATATTCCCAAAAGGGGAATGCAGCAATATAATGCAAAATAGCAAAAAAATAAAGCAGTTCATCATAGACAAAGTAGGAGGCCAATATGGAGACCTTTCATTTGTATTTACAACAGAAAAATAGATGTAAAATATGGCCCATAAGATGCATAACAGGAAATACAAGTCTACAATAGAATAAAATCCTCAAAATGAGGTGTTGCAACCATGTATTAAGACTGGAAAATTTCCTTACAGCGTTATTATATTGGGCTGCAATAGTTGAAGATTACACTTTAAATCTAGAGCAGATAAGTGCATGAAAAGTCGGATCTATAACAGATCCATACACTATATAGGCTCCTATTCAGAATCCCCTTGGGGTTTTCAACATTACACCATGTACAAGGAGTAGATCTGAGATCTAAATATGTAGATCTACAAAAATATTCAGATATTCAAAAATATTCAAATCTAATCTGATATGAAAAAGAGATTGATCTCCTCCAATGGATATCTAAAGTGAAGGGCAGATCCCCAACACTTGAAAACCAATTCTCCAAATGGTGTGCCAAAACACCCTACAACTGCACCTACAGGAATAATGCAGATCTGGAAGTAAAACTATGTTGTAGGGTTTATAATGTGGTTAGACACATGGCAAGATCAGAAAATGAAGCTCAAGACATCCAATACTCTCCTCTTAATGAAGTAGAAGACTCCTCCACTAAAAAGGAGCACTGAAATGGCCTAGATCCGAAAAGATCTAGCCTCCACTTGCTGCAGCTTGCAAAGACAACCAAACCCTCAACATCATATGTGTTGTAGTTGAAAGAAGAAGCTTGGCCTTCATCTAAATAGTGGACAATACAATGCAAACTCTCCCATGAGCTACTCAATGGGAAGAGGTGGGATTCCCGACCAGGAACACCCAATGCTAAACATCATTAATTCTCAGCTAAATGGCAAGAGAATCAGATATTTCTAAACAGACCATATACTCAGAGAAATATCATATCATCAGTAGCCCTCTAATGTTTTCATCCTCTTCCTTTTATAAGTTAAGAGCTTGCAAACCCTAAACCACTTCCAATGAGATCACTTCTTTCACACAAAGCATCTCCATCTAAAATTGTGTTGTGCCTCATTGATGGCCACTCCTCCATGACAGCACTGTAGATTTGGTCAAGGTTGACCCAGTCAAAATGTCCAACTCCTTTTCACACCGAAGGTTTCTTAATTTAGCACCCATGATTCATCCTTTTTACATTTGGCATTGATTTATTCATTATTTAGGAGTATTATGGACCTCCTTTACACTTTTATTCTTTAAACAAATACATAAAACAAAAATGAATATTCCAATTAACTTAGGACTAATTGGGAATTACACAGGGAGGTGGGAAATGGATGGTAACGAATAGAGAGATATTTGATGGGAGGAGGAAAGGAAGGGTGGCTAGCCGTCCAAGAAATTATTTCCCCATGAATGTTGGCAATAATCACTAGTCTGTTTTAAAAAATGAAGCGATTTCTTGCAATCTAGACCTCCCAGAAGAATAATAATGGGAAAGAGTAGAATCTCTGAGGAGTTGCATCCTAGGAGGTGAGGGTATCAATGATGCAGCTAGGGATCCAATCGAGAATGAGGATGTAAGAGGAGAAGAGGTACCAAAGGCTAAGAATGACCAGAAAGGTGAGGAAAAGGTGGAGAATGGATTCAGACTAGGAGTGGTAGAAGATAGAAAGGCTAGGGACGAAGAAGCCCCTTTTGATCAAATTGTCCCAAGTCAGTACTTTTTTTTCCACACCAACCAACTGAACAAAAAAACCATTTTTGGGATATTTCTGGATGAGAAGGGTTTGAATGGATATGGCTCAATGCTCTCAATGAGAATGAGGGTCAAATGCTGGTAGGTCTCTGCCACTGAAATGGCCCCTTCAATCAATGCACCATCCAAAGTGATACAGTCTACCCCTAGGTGCAGAAAAAAGTCCTCTCATTGCAGCTATTCCTAATAGAAATTCCAAGAATCGATGTCTTCCCCACTCAAGCCTAAGGAGGAGGCTAGTTTGCACACCAAGAATCCTTGTTGCCAATGCGATATGACCTAAGCGAGGAAAAAAATCTCTTTTTGTTCCAAGACATGTTTAAGATGTTCATCGATACTCAAAGCAGCAACAAAGCCCCTTATCGTATATTTTCCGAGAAGAATTTTTTTCCCATTTCCAAAGCTCCACGCTAGCCGACTAGCAAAGAGCGCCATCACTTTTTTAAATCCTTGCCAAATATAAGATTTTTTTCTGAATGGTAAGGGAGAATTTCGGAAAATTTGAATAAGGGGCAACCCATCTAAGTATTTTATTTTAATAATAGTCGGCTAGATCCCCGACCCATTGAGCGCTCTCCACAGGGACTTTAAGAGAACGGCTTGAGAGAAAGTGCACACTTCCATCATCCCCCAACCCCCATATTGCTTCGGTGTAGACACTGCATCTAGCTTTCACAAATGAAAAAATTTTCCCTCCTTAGCACCCAACTAAATAAAGTGAAATATCGTTTCTTTGAGAAGAATGATTATTCGAACAGGAAGAAATAAGAGGTGTGCCTAGAAAACTACAAGTTGCTGGAGCACAAATTAGACCAATACATATCTGCCACCTAATGTTAACCATCTATTGGTCCAACATTGAATTTTGTTTTGAATTTATCTACAAGCCACATCCAGTTGGTGGACTTGTATCCATAGGGCTTTAGTCTAAACCCGAGATAACAGAGGCCATTAGAGATGTGTTTTTGTTGAACTAAAAAGAGATCAGAAACGAAGTTGATTTCCCCTCTATCCTGAGCTGCGAATAGAAGAAGTGATTTGTTTCCATTTATGAGTAGCCCAAAAGTAGTCCCAAAACGTTGAAACAGATGTTAAGTATAGATGCATTGAGCTACCTTCCAAACTCTAGAAGATCATCCACGAATAGAGAGTGAGAAATATTAATAGTTGGAGAAAAGGAGATGCCTTCGAAGGTACCTAGCTGCTGAGCCTCCTTGAGAAAAGAGCTAAGCCCATTCATCGCTAAAATGAAGATGAGGGGGGAGAGGGGGCACCCCTGCTGAAGGTGGTGGAAAACCTTAAAAAGCTTCGAAGGAAAACCATTAATTAAGACAACATAATTGATAGATGAGATGCAAGCCATGATCCATCGGATATTAGAAATAGAGACTCATGCAAATTAAACAATTTAAACTCAAAAATCATGAGAAATTAGTCAATTACGACCACCTCTCATGGAATTGGTCATAGATGAATGACTTACTTAACACAGTTGAATCCTAAAAACAAATATCTAATTTAAATTCAAGTTATTAAAAATATCTGTCCAATTTTAATTAAAATCAACCAAAAAGAGTCTTGAAAAAAATCATTTCATAAATTAGATTAAACCTGAATTAATTGTAATTTTAAAATTTATTATTATTACTATTATTAATATAAATCATATTTAAACTTAAATTATACTCTCTTTTTTTAACAGAAATGGGTATTTTTATATTGATTCAAAAAGTTCGAGGCTTATGCTCTGAGGTTTTACATTTGGAGACCCAATGTCTAGGGGGTTTCCGAAAAAGAAAAATTCACCTACTCTGCTTCTTACATTCAATCTTGCAATTTCCCAATGATTGGCAATCCTTCTAATACAAAAAAATTGCTGTAGCAAGAGACAAAAATACATGACAACGAGAGGGGTCAGCTAAGGCAGAGGATCCCATGATTCCCCCTCGTCACAAAGAAGAGTTCCTGTTTGTAAATAGACAACAATGTTGGCTTAAAGATCCGCATCTTTGTTATTTTTCTGAAGGACGTGAAAGAACTGAAGTCTATTAAAGGACATGATCAGATTATTGATGCGTGTGAACAACCATTGCAAACAGAGGTCTTTAGGGACTGATTTTGTCCTAATCAAGCCAATGAGGCTTTATGAATCTCCAATGACTCAAGCCTACTTGATTCCATGTTTTTGCAGTTGTTTCAGGCCTTGGAGAAGAGCCATAGATTCTGCTTGATTATTCGAAGTAAGCCCCAAACCCTAGGCAAAGTGGGAAATTATTTGGTCTGAAGGAGAGCGGATAATTACTCCGCCTCCGGCCTTCCCCGGATTCCCTTTGTTGTGCCGTCAAAAAAAATAGTGTGAATATATGTGCTACTTCTCCATTTCTCGAAGTCCTCATCCTCTAATCTGATTTGTCATTCTTCTCTGCACTTTTCCATATAAATTTTCCTAGTGGGAAGGTTTAGCCCCAGCTGCTAGCACCACTCCCTACCTTGCTAGTTTAAGCTACAAACCCGCTTCTAATTCACCTTGGCCTACATTATTTCTTTGAATAAGCTTCTGATTTTCATGGTGATTTTCTCTTGGTTTTATGCCTTCTCTTGAAAGATCTAATTGTTTCTTTCAAGCCAAATATTCCAACAAATGAACTTAGAGATAATCATCCACCCCTCATATGGCCAATCTCTCTCGGGGAAGGACTTACGAAACAGGTCTCCCCAGTTAGAAAGCATACTAGTGATGGTAGTTGGAAGGGTGGGCCTGTTATTCCAACACAACAAGATTTCACTCCAAATGTCCTGAGCGAAGGGGCACTCGAGAAATATGTGGACCGAATTTTCCTCCTGATGTTGACAAAGTGGGCACCTAGTTGGGCCGTGGAAGCAACAACGTTGCAGATTTTCAGCTGTGAGGATACTACTATGCCCCAACTACCAAGTGAACATGTCAATCTTTAGAATGATTTTACCTGCCAAATCCCTTTCCAAATCGCAGGGTTCCAGGGGATAGTGGGAATGGACTTAAGGCACCTGTAGCCTTCTTCTATAGAATAGCATCCCTTTGAGGAACCCCTACCCCTTCTGTCTTTTTCCCTTGCATTTAGGGGCCTTTCCCGGCCAGCACTACCATGAATGTGGCCCACGCTTGCTCCAACTGAGCAGGAATCTCTATGTTCTGCCACCTTGCCCAGTTGTTGTTGTCCCACTTTGAAATGTCCCACATCGTGCATCGACCATCAGCAATCATCCACGTTCTTAACTCCTGCAACTCAGGATCATCTCCAATCGCATATGCATTCATGATTCTATCCTCCCACAGGCTAATCTGCTTCCCATTGCCTGGAATCCAGAACAAGCAGTCACGTAGCAACGAGAGAGCATGCTTACACAGCTCATAAATCGGGGATCCATGCCAATATTATACCTTTATATATGTATATTTTTCATAAATTAGATTAAACCTAAATTAATTGTAATTTTAAAATTAATTATTATTATTATTATTTTTATTAATATAAATCATATTTAAACTTAAATTATAGTTTTATATATGTATATTTTTCAAATTATGAGCCGTTAGTGGATGGAGTTTAATGCTATTATAATTTAACCCAATCAACTTATATGATTAAAACATTCAAGCTCGAAAAAAATTATTTACTCTAAAACTTAATCAAAATTAACGCAAAATGATAGATTTCTAAAATTGAATTAAGCTTCAAAATATATCAAATCAAATCGATTGATTTTTCGGGAAGTTTAATTATAACTCTAAAAGAAAACAAAATTGATCAAGTCAAAAGCCCCTCCCACTCTTGACATATTTATGACGTCTAAAGACTTTGTTGAAGGAGTCAATGGCCCTTCAAACATTTGGTAACAACTCAATTTAAATCAATGAAATTTGTACGTTCACATTTGTTCTTACCTTTCCTTATGCTACGTTTAGCTTGTAGACAATGTCAAAGCCCCTTCCAACTTCACTTCTTCATAAAAGCGAAATGAATTTGTAAGTTTCCGTTCTTCTATAGCCGTTCTGGTTTTTTATATATATTAACCCTCCTGCTTTTCCAGGCGATTCATAATTTCTCCACGGCACTCTGCACATCATTGAACGGGACGAACAACATGGTAACACAAATACATCATTTTTATTCTGACAGCAAATTCTGATATTCCAGTTTGTGAACAATTTTTTGTTTGTTAATGACGACTCTTGATATTTTGTTTCATTTCAGGTAAAACCCAATAGAATGCTGCGTAGGTCAAAGAGGTTGGCACTGCTGAGACGGAAGGGAACTATTCCTAATCTTCCCAACGACATCATTCGACAGTTCTTGCTCAGAGTTCCATATATATCACACTCCAAGCTAAAGGCTGTGTGCAAGAAATGGAAAGATATAGTGAGTAGTCCAGGATTTTATAAGCACCGGCTGACCTCTGGAACGAGTGAACAGTTGATCTGTATGATTCAGTATTTCAGACTTCCAAATCCACGCATTAAATATAAGCGGCGCAAATGTATACGGCGCACATATACCCCTCCACGTACGTGCAAAGTAATAGTATTGGACGCTGCCACGCACACCTGGGCAATGCTACCCGGTATTCCGGATTTCCATATTGGAGTTCCATTATTTTGTAAGTGCGTCTGTGTCAATGGGAAGCTGGTTCTCATGGGCGGACGACATCCAGCAAACTTGGAAACCATGAAGAGAGTTTATATATTCGATTTCTTCTCTGGCAAATGGCGCCGTGGAACCGACATGCCCACACTGAGAATTGGCTTCGCCTGCTCTGTATCTTCCTCCGCTGGGGTCATCTACGTTGCAGGTGGGACAAACAACCAACATGGTTTGTTAGCAGCAGCAGAGACTTACAATGTGGAAGAAGATAAGTGGGAAAATTTGCCTCCAATGAACCAAGAAGTAGGCAGCTGTCATGGAGTTTTCCTGGGAGATAAATTCTTTGTATTCGGCGATGGAAAGAGTGCACAGATTTATGATCCAAAGACGAGCGTTTGGAGACGAGTGGATGATATGTGGAGATTCGGGTCATCGTTCACGTCGTCGTTAGTTGCTTCTGGGCAGCTGTATACCTTCCATGAAGGACAGTTGATGAAATATGTGGCGGAGGAGAACGATTGGGTTGTCGAAACTGTTATTCCCACAAAATTTTGTGGTTCTGTATGTAGTGCAGAGTGGCGCGGCCATATTTTTCTGAGCAAACGTTGTAACAATTCTCGTCGTCAGGTGTGTTGTCTGTTAAACCCGTCAACTGAGGAGTTGATTGAATTCTATGTACCTGGAAAGTTTGAGGGGGTGGCTACAGCGGCAGCAACCGTGGAGATCTGAATTGATGGTGCATGTTCGATTTTGTATTAACCATTCCCAATGTTTTTCTTTTAGACATTTTAATAAAGTTGTATTCGGTAGGCTTATTAAGCAAGCTCATTATTTATTTATTGCAATTGAATTCAAAAAATGTTTGTTTTGGGAAAGTCTTAGTAAACTAGCAGTGACCTTGGTTGTTTTTCTCAAAAAATAGATTTTGGAAAATTCTCTTTCAATTTTTTTAAATTCAAAATATAGCAATCAAGTTTCATTATTTTGAGTGCTTTAGGGCTCCATTTCCACTCTAAAAAATTCAAACACTTTGGGAATTAGATTTCCTGAAAAAAAAATATCAAATTTTAGCTAGAAGCTAAATTGTGACCTTTGTAAATAACATGTATGAGTTAATAAAATAAATAAAATATGTATTAAAAATATATATATTAATAATTAAAATATGATTAAAATGAGGTTGTTGATGGGTAAATGTAATGGGAGACTTAGCTCACTAGTTATGATGATTCATTGATTTTTTTTTACAGTTTTAACTATTATATATATATATAAGAAAAAGGTGTATTTAAATATATATATATATATATATATATTAATAATAAAGTGGAAAAAAAGTTGAGAATAAAAAAAAAATTTGTTATGTTGATTAGTAATTAAAAATAAAATGAAGAGGTGGTGAGATGGAGAGAGGCTATATTTAATCCTGAAGGAAAATTAACTATTAAGTATTGTGAGGACTCTGAAAGAAGACCAATAATCAAGCTTGAATGTATGATCAATTTCTTGGATTAATATTGATCAAAGATATAGGAATATCTAAGATCTTAATCCTAGGAGACTCTCTCCTCAGTGTTCAACATTTGCAAAAAATCTCATCTCCTAAATGGAATAACCTCAAACTACTTAAAGAATTGCATGTGCACTGGAACAGTTGCTCTTGAATTCCTTTATTCATATACTTAGATTTAAAAACATGGAAGCAGATAGAAATGGTAATCCGGCTTGTGTTCTAAAAGTGGGTCAAAGGGAGATAATTGACTCCCTTGGATGGAGAAATATACCTTAGGTTCAATGAAAATGCAATGGTCTCCTATGTTAAGGCTGCATCACTATAGTTTTGGTAGAAATATGAGCAAAAAAATTATACTTTATAATCCAATGGAGGGGCATACCAAAATGGGTGCCATAGCTCTAGGAGTGAGCATGGACCATGCATGGGAATTCTTCTCAATAACTCCATGTGCTCTAATAATCAAGACCGAATGTCACATCTAGCCCTGATCTAACCTTGCACCTGCTTTACTAATGGAATCAAGAAGGTTGGACTCAATGAAAATTCATGGTGATAGGAATGGCATTACATGTGGGCTCTCATGCTTTCAAATTAAGTCTATGGCCTATGCCTAACTTTTTTGTCATAGTTCCCAATTACATATATAGTGGGAGTTGTTGCTCAATTTCTCTCAATGGCGTCGTGCACATGCTAAATATAGACGAATTACATTTTCTAAATTTATTTGTGATAATTGGCTCTATGACTTAATCTTACACATTCATGGAAAAGGCTTTAACCCACATAGTGTAAATTGGGGAAAATTAGATACCTCGTTCATCTTTGGGGCTCATGAGGTTTCACAATCTACTCAGGGAAGCTTCTTCTATAGGATTTGAGTCTACTCCAATGGCCAGGATGTCCAAGCTTTTGGTTGTTTTGTATGGCAGTTCTACCTTACTCAGCTGGGCCCTTTAATTTCTGGGTATCTCTTCTTCCCATATGAATTTTCCTATTTACTTTTTCATTATTCGATCTTGGTTGTCTTTCTCATTTATTAGGAATTTTCCCCTGCTCTTGGTCTCCTTTTAATTGTATGCTATCAGTATTGTCAATTTACAAAGAAGCCTTGATCCTCTTTGTGAGAAGAAACAGGTCTCCCATGGTAGTGCTCTTACTCTCTATTTGATTTTGGCCTACTCTAAGACCATTGACAACCTTTGTGCTTTAATTTATAACCCTATCATTATCCCTCTGGCTGCTCTGAGCCCTGTCTTCTTTGACACCTGGCCCCTTTTCCCTAGCACTCCAACTATGTGTATGAGGAAAAGGAATTTAGTTGTTGTTGGGGATAGAAACATGTGAAAAGTAGGCTCACAACAAATTGAAGCCCTGAAACTGGAAAATATGGACATTAATTGGAAACTTCACCAACAGATGACATCTTCCATCTCTCTCGTGGATGAGATTCAGTCCCTGAAAAACAAGATAACTCATCAAGATGATGAAACTGATGCACTTCAAGAGAATATTAAGGACTTGAAGTAGCATATCAAAGCAAACAAAAACCAGAATATAACTAGCACTTCATCAAATTAACCCATAAGAAAACTATAATTAGATCTCAACAAGCCTCAGGATGAAGCTTTCTCTCATGTTTAATGATGTTTTCTTATTGTAAATGTGTCCTTCCACTCGATCAATTCTAAAAAGTCTATATATGTCATTCTATTGTAGCATTTTGTTTTCGAAATAACCTTTTTGTTATACTATCATTACTTCCTTAGAGGATCCTATGAAAGAAGAAGAATTGTACTTGATTTTTGGTGTAGTTGTTGCGTGTGGGCACATATTTTAATATAATTCTTGCTTATTTTTGTAATAATAATAATAATAATTAAAAAAATAAATTGGACACGGGGCAACTTAATTGGTGATCCTTGTATTATGAAGTATTATATAAACCATGAGATTCAAAGTTCAAATCCCCATGTATCAAGCAAACCAAAATAATAATAATAATAATAGGTCACCTTAATTGGTGATCCTTGTGTTATGAAGTATTATTTAAACCACGAGATTTAAAGTTCAGTCACTATGTATCCTATATCCTTCCAATAATAATAATAATAAGAATGAGTAATGAAATTATTTTCTAAAAATTAAAAGATAAATAGAAATAAAGAAAAAAATGAAAATGAAGAAAAATATATAACATGATAAATGATTAAATCAATTTTAATATATTTAATTTCAAAAAGGTTTAAGTAATGCGTCATTTACTTTAGAATTTTATTTTTCATTGGAATATATATATATATATATATAGACACACACGATGAAATTACCATGAATAAAAAAGTTCAAAATTTTTTATATTTTAATAAATATTTTGAACTTATATGTAATTGAATTTAAAAACAATTATTATGAAATAAAGAATTTTTTATATTCAACTCTTTTAGTGTCACAAAAATGATACATCATGATTAATTTATGAAATTTATTAAAGGAAAAATAAAAATCATTAATTACATAACATAGAAATTTTGTTGTTGTATCATCAACTGTTTTGGAGTTAATGCACTACACGATAATTTTCTAAAAAAGAATCTAGAACGAAATAGCCAATGCATTGTTTGATGATGTTTTCAAAGGATAATTCGAGATAGAGGCTACATAAGCCTGAGAGGTAATTGAGAGAAATCCACAGAGACATTGTTAACACTGAACATCATCGATAAAAACTTAGTAATGAAATACTAGGTTCCAAAAGGTGGTAAGGAGAGAAGTGTCAACCACTACATTGCATGAGATTAGAAACTCCTAAAATCCTTTTAGAAATAAATTTATAATGAAATACTAGTTTCTCAAAATGAGGGTGGCGCAAGTAATTAAACTAAACAAAGAATGTGAACACTTAAAAATCCTCTTACTAATAGTTTTAGTGGTAAGAGATCAATAAGAGAGGAGAGATGGAAAAATGCATGATTTCAACTTGAAAATATGTTTCAAAGTAAAGATTGGAAACATGGCAGTGTTTTACTTTTATTACAACCCGAGCTTTGTACAATAGAAAAAACCCAAGGTAAGTAATTCTTTTGAGGCCAACATAATACATGAATTTTCTACTTAAATAATGAGAAAGGAAGACAAGAATTCTTAAATATCGCTACATTTAAAGGAATTTAACAACTTCTTTCAAAATTAATTAAGGATTTTATAATTAAATATGACTAATATAAGAATTATCTTTAATTGAAAGTTTATAAAAGTGCTTTTGTCCCTACATGCTTTAGAAGATATCTGATCGACGTGGTCTACATTGAGAATTTCTTATTAGTCCCTGCCCCTTCAAGGCTGGCAGGGACTATTGTAAACGATTATTTCGTTTTGATTAATTTGCAAAGAAATGAAGCTGCGAACCAAGTAATTAGCCTAAAGTTTTAAAGTTATATTCTATAAAGTGTTTTTTTACAACCAATAAGAAAATTTCCACCGCTATTCCAACCACTCAGGAATTTAGAGATCTTATTTGGCCTCATATCGAGGCAAAATCTGAAAAAAACTTAGGATAGGTTTCAATTCATTCGTGAAATTGATTAATGCTAGCATTAATAGGAAAGCATTTTATGCTAAAATTACATGAACATATACTTTATAAATCTATCTCTTAATGTTTACGCCTGGCTCACCATGGTTCATTGGTTTACACATGGCTTACCATTTTTCATTGATCCTACCTACACTTGCCAGCGTGATGTCAGTGCTGTCGACCATTGCTTCTGGCTGAGTAATGAGTAATGACCGAGAGCAGCTGTATTGGTCTACAATAAATAGGGTTTTAATATCCGAGAGAGTATTCCAGAGCAAGGATTCTTCGGATATCTATTTTCTTCTCTAAAGCCCAGCCCACTAGCTTTCGCGTCTATTCACTCCATGCCAGGCTTTGCCTGTGAAGCAAGAATTAAAAGGAATGGCAGACCAGAGTTGTCCACTAGCTTTCGCGTCTGTTCACTCTGTGCCAAGATTTTTCTCATATGATATATAATTAATGTTGATCTCTAAATGGCAAAAACTAATATTAAAATATAAAATGGTGAAGTGGAATCTTCCTTACTTTATTTGATTGAAAAAAGAATTACGTAAAAATTACATGGGTTTTATTGGAGGAACAATACCATATCATGTGAATTCATATTGGGGATATATACTAAATAAAATGTAACATAATATATTGGCCATATAATAGGGGGTAAAGTTTTTTTATATTGGAAGGTATAAAAAATGGAGGTCTAAAGTAATACAAAAATAAAAGGGGTATAAAAATGTTGATGAAAAAATGGATACTTACAATATCTAGAGAAAGTAGGCCTTTTTAAATTGGGAAGGTGTATTGGGTTTATATTTGTAGGGGGTTAAATAATGTGATTTTTAGAGGCATTTTTCAATATGTACTCAAATTAAGGGTATTGCTTAGTATGCCACAAATGCATGTGATAAGTTAGAGGTTCATTGAGTGAAGCCCCTTGTAATAGAAAGGGAGTAACATAATAAGTAAATAATTTCAATCATTTTTAATAAAAATGAATTTTCCTTAAAATTATAACTATAATAATTGATGAATAAGAACTTCACGTGTAGAAGTTTTCTTAAATTAATCAACTAGAAATTTGTCTTCCTTACTTTATTTGAATGTGAAATTTAAATCCACAAAAGGCTTATAATTTTATATAATACTATTGTATTTTATGATATGTAAATTTCCATGGATATTTCATTGGATAACTCATTACAAGATATTTGATAAATTTATACTGAAAATCTAAAATCTATATTATGAGGGTCATTTTCCTTGGACTTTTGGATTTATTAAGTTATTGTTTTTTATGTATGTAATATAGAAAATTAAAATAATAAGGAACAAACCAAAGTATACTCAATCACAACCATAATAACTCAAGATATGACCTAGTAAATGATTTTAAAGGAGGAAATCTAGTGAGAAGGTGAGATTGCATTGCTCTCTCTTCTCTAGATGGAAATGGATGAAAGTAAAAAGACATGATACATGTGGCTTTTGATCTACTATAGTACAAAAAAATTATCTATTTTATCTCTCTCTTTCCAGTCTTGTATATTGTGCTCATATATAGAACAAAATGCACTCGAATAAGATGGAACCCATTTTTCTCTTAATGGCTTAGTTATAACAACACCTAACAACCTATCAGTGGTTAAGTTTGACTCCTTCAACTCTTAAATAGATTTAAAATATTAACTATTCTAGAGACTTCTTCATAATTATCATGTGTCTAGTGAATTCCATGAATAATGGGAGTTGATATAGAATCCTCTCAAATCTTGGTGGTCAAAATAGGAAGTTCAACTTCCATGTGGCATAACATTTTCATAGGGACTCTAATTGAGGTTATTATTATGTTGTTGGAAAGGTATTTGTGGCTAGAATATCTCTATGGGTTCCAAATATAAGTGAAAAAAATTTCTCCAAAATAAAAACATCATTTTATGCCTAAAACTACTATAATATTGTAGAGCTAAATTTTCCAAACTCGAACTTGTTGATAAAAATGGTCGTGTGAGTTTATTCCTCTAATTTTTCGACTTTAAAATAATTAATATGGAAGAAAATAAATACAATGATATAATTGGGATCATACCTTCCCTTTTTTGGGAGGATTTTGGTCCCCAAAACATTTTATTAAATATGGGGAGGAAAACTTTCCGCTAACTTCTCTTAGGTGTACCATTTAGCCTTTCCTAGAATTTGTCCTTTTAAACCAATATACCAAAGGTCATGTTTCCATTCTCTTTTGTTTCTACAACTTTTATTCAAAAGTATATCCTTTATCAAATCTACCTAAGCATATGTTGTTATGCCCTTTATAGAAGGTAGGACCTATTCCTCTTCCTAACCCAACATGGAAGGCTTATAGAGTTTTAGATTTTATACATTCATAACTTAGTAAATGTGCATTATGGGGGTATATTGAGCATACAAACATTATTTTCAACCTTCTCTAGTATCTCAAAGGGACAATATCATAGATCCTTGATTTTATTACAAGGACCTTTTAACCTCTCCTTGTTAAATTGTAACCATACTTTGTCTCTCACCTTAAATGAATTCTTTTTTCTATGTTGATCATGTTTGGCCTTGTTTTTCCCTATAACTTTTACATTGTATCATGTACCTATAGATGGATTTTCCTTATCTTATCAAAAAAAAAATTTCCGTTAACACATCTCCTATATGATCCTCCCTCATTCCTCCTTGTTATCCATATACAATATATGGTGGAAAATATTTTTAAAAAAAATTTCAAATGGGGACTTACGAGTATAAGTAAGGACTAATATACTATAAGAGTGTTGTATATATACCATATCTTCATCCAAAGTATTTTAATGCTTTAGATTGTAACCCATCAAAAGTTGTACCAAAATCATGTTGACGAAATATTTTTATTGATCTATCTGTGGATGGAATGTTGTATACCTCTTCAACTTCATTTCCATATTCTCCCATAATGTAGTCCAAATTTCACTAAAAAATCTTGTATCTATGTAAGAAAATGCTCTTATATTATCTGAAGAACAAGTTCACTACTTCTTTCCCATTAATGATATTTTTACAAGGAACTAAAATTCACATATTGTTGAATATGTAAACTACCATGAATAGTTATTCATGTCCCTTCCTGGTTGTTGGTAAACCTTCCACAAATACCATGGAAAATTTTTTCCAAGGATGAGTGGGTATAGGTAAAGGATGATATATACCCTATTTATTAATCGTAACTATACTTGTTAGTACAATAAAGTATGCATCCTCTCATGAACCTAACTACTTCTTCTTGCATCATGCGACAATATGCATACCTCTGCAAGTTGAGAACTATATTCCATTTTCCTTAAAATTTACTCTAAGCCTGGGATCCACTCAATTCCCATCAATATGTTAAAATTTTTCTAATTTAGCCCCACACATTTTTAGATTATTCCATCTCACATTCCCTCCTTAATTGAAGGACAAATTCTCTAATTACACATCAAGATAGCATGTGAATCATACCTACCCTAGTTGTTAATTGCACAACTTGATGTCACATCCTCCCCATACAAAAGAAGGACACATGATACATGATTACTTTTTCTACCACATGAATCTATCTAGGCTTGACTCAACAGGGCTTAAATGGAAAATCAATATTTTCCAACTTGAACCAAACAATTTGGGGTATTGGGTACAATTGATCATGCACCCCCTACACAATTACATCAGGTAAAATAAGGTATTAAAAAATGATTTACAAATATTTTTATCAATCCTTTGAAATAATCATATACTAAAAATTATAAGCCCATCTAATCACCACACATGATTTCTGACTGCTCCTTTACATCTTTATGATTATGTATTTTGTTGGTATTGTCATCTTCTTTAATATTTCGCATCTATATCAGATTAAAAAGTTTTTAGGTTAGATTGGGTTGAATTAGAGGGGAATACTATGTTTGACCATAGGTTTAGGTATTTCTCTTGTTGAACAAAATAATTTATTTGTGCTAGTTTATATTGCACTTAGAAAATAACAAGGTATCAGAGCTTTGGTGAATAAAGGAACTCTTAGATCACTTCTAAATAAATCCTAATTTGAGCTCATCACTATTGAATTATTTCTTTTTAATTCGAATTTATGGGCTCCTCTATGAAATTGGGGAACAAGTTGGAAGGAGCATCCAACTTCAAGGCTTGGAAACTTAGGATTGATCTTATTCCTACAAAGAACGAGGTCTTGGATATTGTAAAACGAAAATTAGTAGAACCAACATATGTCATAGGAAAAGAGAAGTTCAAGGAAGATGACATCATTTCCATAAGTCTTATTGTATAATCCATTAGAGATCATCTAATTCCCTACACTTCAAAGATTGATACTTCCAAGAATATGTATGAAGCCCTAATTAATCTATTCACTATAAAAAAATTTCCTCAAACCATGAGTCTAAAGAATGATCTTCATGATATAAGGATGATAGATGATGACACCATGACTTCATATTTCATAAGGATTTCACAGATCATAGATCAACATTTAGCAATTGGAGGAAATATTTCGAGTCAGACTTGTCACTACAACAGTCAATGGTCTACCTAGATCATGGGATGGATTTGAAATAAGTAAAAGTAGATGGAAAGAAGCTCCTACATTCGAACAAATATGGGCATCTTATGCTCAAGAAGAATCAAGGATCATATCAATATATAGAAGGAATAAGCTACTCAAACATTTGTAACTCACTTCAATAAAAATAGAGGAAAGAAGATAGGTGGCTTTCAAGGCTAAGGATCAAGGAAGAAGAAGGACATGTTAAGAATTCAATGTTGTGATTGTTATAAATATGGTCATTTAAAGAAGTATTTTATTGAATTTTCTAACAACAAAAAGAGAAAAGGAAAACAACATGCTTCTGCAACTAATGTTTAATATGAACACCCAAAGAAGCCCAAAGGTGACAAATATTTCTTCTACTTTTCTACTCTAAAAGGTTCTATTGCAGATGATGGCGATATGTGGCTGGTATATAGTGGCGTGTCAAGACATATGTCTGAAGATCATGGGAATATTACCATTATGATGGAAAATAGGTTGTCCCGAAGGGTTGATCTTGGATACAATCAAAACTATGCAGTCAATGGAGTTGGAAGAGCATATATAGAGTTAGAATATAGTAATAATATGCATCTTAGCAATGTCCCATATGTACCAAGTTTGAAAAAAAATCTTGTCTATATTTCATGCTTAGAAGATAAAGGATATAGAGTAGCTTTTGTGGATTGAAAAGTACTTGTATGGTCTAATGGCTCTATTATATATGATACTAGGGTTATTGGGATTTGTGTTGAAAGGTTGTATAGACTTGTGAGATAGCTAGCTCAAGACCTAGTTCATGATGAAATCCATCCAAGTGAGATAAGGAAAAGAAGGAATGGACATATTCACTATAGAGGATTACCTTAATTGAATCAAATAGTTTTAGGTGTCCCTGAATTGTAGACAAATCATGCAGGTGTTTTTAAAGGTTGTGCTCTTGGGAATAATATTAAGAAACCATTTCCAAACAACGATGGCATATCTAAAGAAGTCTTAGATTTGATACACTCTAATGTGTGTGGTTTGATCCCTATAATATCATTTGGAGGTTCATTATAGTGACATTTATTGAATACTTCTCCCAAGAAACATGGATTTATCTTTTGAATACTAAGGATGAAGTCTTCACAAGGTTTCAGGAATTTAAAGCTAAAGTGGAGAACTTGACAAGTAAGAAGATAGAGGTTCTAATATCTAACAATGGATGGGAATAAACCTCGAAATATATTGTGGCTTTCTGTAAGAAAGTTTGGATTAAGAGGGAGAAAATCATTCCTTATAATCCACAACAGAATGGTGTAATAATACAAAAGAATAGGTCCAATGATGAATTTCTCCAGGCCATTAGTGAGTCTTGGTATTGCACCAAGAGTGTTGTAACTCCTAGAGGATACTCAACTTTAAATATCAACCCATTCTTGGTAAAAAATTTGAGGTGATAGTGCTATATGCACAAGAGATGAGCTCTACTCATGCCATCCTCATCTTAGTTCTACCATGAGGTGCTAGTAACTAGGGCTACTCTGAAAGAGGAAGTTTGTCATGCTTCTAACTAGAACCTAAGACTAGAATCATATCATAAACATTACTCTATTGGAAAGAAAATAAGATACACTATATTGCACCCATTTATCTATTTAGTGCCTAATTTTACAACGAAAAAGGACTAACATCCATTATAAGTACAAGAAGGGAAATTATACTAGATTTCATTCATTTTCTAGACTACTAAATTGACTTGCAGAAAGGAACTAATCTATCTTTGAACACATGTTGAATTAATGACTAACTGACTTCTATCTAATTCATGCTAACTATTGTGCTATCACACTCAAATTACTATGCTTTGCAGCAAGAGAAGATGAAGTTTGGGTGTCCTAAGGGTGTCCTTGAACCAAATATTTAGAGCCAGAGATACACTAATTTCTTTTCAAGGCTCAGGTAAGGTGGAGACGTGATCTAGATGTGAAGGAGAGGGCTCCCAACGTTGCTATAGGATTCATGTTTTGCTATAGGAAGTCCTATAATGTTACAGGAAACAGGTCGAGAGGGTTTGGAGGCCAAAAATGGTGGAAGGAAGGCTAGGAAGAGTGAGGTAAAGGTGGATCTAAGGGAATATAAGATGACCAACCCCCTTGAGCAAGCTCAAAACCCTCAAAAGGCATGTCTTGCACCAAAAATGTTGCTCTTGGTGGTGTGATGATGGTCTCCAAAATAGGGTTGTGGGTGACTAGATGGAAGGTGACTGATGGAGGGTTGAAACTCAAATTAATAGCACTGAAAGGGTCCTTCTCTGCTGCTATAGCCAAACCTGCAAATAAGACATCCATTCATGAATTTATCATCAATAAACTTATCATGGAAATAGAGGAAAAGATTAGTTAAATTTAACTAGAACTACTCATGCACTTGAAACACAAATCTACCTTTGAAACTACAACATATTCATCATATGAAAATTGAAATCTATCTTAAATTTTCCAAGACATCATAAATTTAATATGTTTGGTCTATGGTGGAATATCTTCCTCCTCAAAATCCAATGGAGGAGGTGAGAGAGGGAGACTATCAACACAATTGCAATATTTTATATGCTACCAAAATGTAATGAAACTAACCAACTACTAAAGCATAAAGGAAAAACAGAAATGTACACAAGAGAGACTGCATATAAACTTTGAATCCTAATGATATCTTTCCCTTGTGTATTTATACAAAAGAGTAGCTACCAACAAATCCCCCCTTCATCTTTGAGAGAAGTGGAGCTTGGCTCCCTCTTATCACCCACTTTCTCGGTTACGTTGGAGGAGGATTTGAGGAGATATTGGATGATTATATGTGTTAAGAAGGTGGTTAATCTCCCTATGATTTCTTCTCTCTATCTACTCTTATCCCTAACATGGAATTTCACTCAAAAATAACATTATTCCCTTGATTTCCTGCAATTAAACCATGTTAGGCTTCAATTCATTTCAATAATTTTTACATCATTCTCACTAAGAAAAATATGAAAAAATGTAATTAAATGTGAGAGAGAGGGTGTAAATAAGCTAAAAAGGTGACACTATAAGCCCTTAAAATATACCTAATGATGGCCCTCACCATCACTCCCCTACCAAAATGTTTTCTCATCCTTGAGCAACTCAATCCTCCTTCTTTATTTCCTTCAAAGATTTGGTAGCTTATTTGACATCCCATGATAGCATGGAAGGGGTTCCTTCAAGTGGGTGAAACCCTGCATTATTTTCTACTTCTTCCCAATCCTTTTGATCCTCGGTTTGCTCTCTTCCTTGATGTAGCCTTAGCAGAAAATGTGGGCTTAACTTTAATCCAAGCCACTAGATTTTCATTCTCTACATGGCTCTTTGGTAAAATGGTGCTCTTTCCAAGGAAGCTCTCAATTTGTCTGGAGTATGATACTCCAGGTTCCATAAGCTAAGTGGTAGTCAATTCCATCCTCTTTGGCATGCCATTACACTCTCTTCTCTGAGTAATCTGGAGATGTCATCAAAATGTGCAATTGCGTGTGCTTGGGTGTCAACGTATTTATCAGTAAGGTTAGCATCATTGGAGATCATCTAGTGTTTTTTTATGACACCTCTAGGGCTAATGATTTTTTCATTGATTTGGACGGTTTCTTTTCCTTTTCTCCTCATCACCCTCTTGACTTCCTCTACCATTTTTCCTTCATTGGGCACCCAAGATGCTAAGGCCTTTAGCTACATATCTCTCAACCTAGAATTTTGGAACCAAATGTTCATAGCAGTTAGAATAAGGTTTTGCATGTATGCCAACTTGGCTCTCTCTTCCATACTGGTTTGTCTTTTGAAATCAATGAATTTCCTATAGTTTTGAAAGGGAAATGAACCATGTTGTGCTATGGTTTTTATCTAAAATTGTAACCATTTCTCTTTCAAATAGATGGCATAAGAATTTGAGGGGTGCCTGTATTGTATTTCCTCCATAAAAAGATCTTCCATAGTGGAAATGTGTTTGTACTTTTATTGCAATTGTTCCATCAGTATCATGTTCTCTTCATGTGCCTTCTGCAACTATCCTTTCAATATTGACTCTTTTAGGTTTACATCAGCTAATTCTATTCCCATTTCACTGAGTGTTTCCTCCATTAGTCCCACATCTTCAACATTTCTAGATCTTGAAATTTTCATCCACTTATGGATGTGGACCCTTTCTCTTTCTAGCTCATAGAATAGGGAAACGGAGAACTTCTCAGGTGTCAACCTCCCTCCTTCAATAAATTTATAATAAGATATTAAATTGGGTTGTGGGGTAGGTTGTTGGAGTTCTATGATGTCTTTCTAGACAATGATGTCTTTCTAGATCTTAAATGTATACGGTGCACATATAACCCTCCACGTACGTGCAAAGTAATAGTATTGGACCCTACCACGCACACCTGGGCAATGTTACCAGGTATTCCGGATTTCCATATTGGAGTTCCATTATTTTATAAGTGTGTCCATGTCAATGGGAAGCTGGTTCTCATGGGCGGGCGACATCCAACAAACTTGGAAACCATGAAGAGAGTTTATATATTCGATTTCATCTCTGGAAAATGGCACCGTGGAACCGACATGCCAACACTGAGAATCATCTTTGCCTGTGATGTATCTTCCTCTGCTGGGCTTATCTACGTTGCAGTTGGGAGAAACAACCAACATGATTTGTTCGTAGTAGCAGAGACTTACAATGTGGAAGAAGATAAGTGGGAACATTTGACTCCAATGAGCCAAGAAGTAGGCAACTGTCATGGAGTTTTCCTGGGAGATAAATTCTTTCTATTCGGCGATGGAAAGAGTGCAGAGATTTATGATCCAAAGACGGGAATGTGGAGACGAGTGAATGATATGCGGAGATTCGGGTCATCATTCACATCGTCGTTAGTTGCTTTTGGGAAGTTGTATACCTTCCATGAAGGACAGTTAATGAAATATGTTGCGGAGGAAAACAATTGGGTTGTTGAAATTGCTATTCCCACAAAATTTTGTGGTTGTGTATGTAGTGCAGAGTGGCACGGCCATATTTTTTAGAGCAAACTTTGTAACAATTATCATTGGTAGGTGTGTTTTCTGTTAAACCCGTCAACTGACGAGTTGCTCGAATTCTATGTACCTGAAAAGTTTGAGAAAAGTTTGAGGGCGTGGCTACAACGGTAGCAACCCTGGAGATCTGAATTGTGTGTCATGTTGGATTTTGTATTACCCATTCACAATGTGTTTTTTTCGACATTTTAATAAAGTCGTATTAGGTAGGATTATTAAGAAAGCTCATGACCTATTTATTGCAATTTAATTCAAAAAAAATGTTTGTTTCACCAAAGTCTTGGTAAATCAACAGTGACGCTGGTTGTTTTTGCTCAGAAAATAATGGAAGTTATAGTAATATTTTGGAAAATTTTCTTTGATTTTTTTTTAAATTCAAGATATAGCTATCAAGTTTCATTATTTTGGATGCTCTAGAGTTCCATTTCCACTCTAAAAAAATTCAAACACTCTAGGAATTAAATTTCTTGAAAAAAACTATCAAATTCTAGCTAGAAGGTAAATTGTGACCTTTGTAAATAACATGTATATTTTAATAAAATAAATAATTAATATATATATATATATATATATATATATATATATATATATATATATATATATATATATATATATATATATATTAAAAGTAATTAAAATATGGATTAAAATGAGGTTGTTGATGTGTAAATGTAATGGGAGACTTAGCTCACTAGTTATGATGATTCATTGACTTTTTTTTTACAATATTAACCATATATATATATATATATATATATGCAAAAGGTGTATTTAAAAAATATATATTAATAATAAAGTGGAAAAAAAATTGAGAATAATATTTTTTTTATTATGTTATTAGTAATTAAAAATAAAATGAAGGGGTGGTGGGATGGGGAGAAGCTATTTTTAATTCCGAAGGAAAACAAACTATTACGTATTGTTGGGGACTCAGAAAGAAGACCAATAATCAAGTTTGAATGTATGGTCATTTTCTTGGATTAATATTGACCAAAGATATGGGAATATCTAAGATCGTAATCCTAGGAGACTCTCTCCTCAATGTTCAAAATTTGCAAAAATGCTCATCCCGATGTCGGAAAAGGCTCCGAGTTGGGCCGTTGGAAATCCCCTGAAGTTTAATTTCCAGATTTACCTTTATTTCCTCAATCTGACCTTTACAAGTTGCTAAAAATTTGGAAAACTCCAAGACTTCCAGAAGCCCAGCACATGCTCGGAAAAGTGGGCAGAGAGGTGAAAAAATGAGTTTTTGTTACCCTTTTGGGGGGTCAAAACAACTCCAATTGAGCTGAAAATTGGTGAGCATGCTCCTCTAATCATGGGGAATCCAAAAATGTAAGCTTATCCTCCTGAGGATGCTCTGGGAAAAATTGCAACACAGGGTGTGTTGTGCTCGTAGCCTCAACATTTGCAAAAAAAAAAAAATTGTTCAATTGCTCTCAAAATTGGTAGGTAGGTGCCTCATGGGTCATTGGAGACCTGTACAGAAACTTGGGCCAAAATTCGAAGCTTAACTTGGTATTTTTTATCATTTGGTGCAAGGCCCTCATTTTGGGCAGTTTTGAGCTTTTTTCTTGCAAACTGATTTCTCTGTTTATAGTGCTCAGTCATTCTCCTTTGCAAGCTCAAGTCTTTGTTGGCGTTCTCCAGTTTTACCTCTAGATGTATGTTGGCTCTCTCAAGCCATGATTCCCTGTTATGCTCAATTTCCATGGCAAGGAGTTCCGTGAGGGGAAATTTTTGTGCTTGGGTTGATTCTTCCTCTCTCTGCTTTGCCAATGCTTTCCTAAGACCCATAGTCTTAGGTCTCTTTCTAGTTTTTCCTTCTTCACCACTATCCTCCTCATAAGTGCCCATGTATTCCTCCAACTGCAATTGTGACCTTTGAGCCTCTTTCCAATATTTGAGCACCCTTGTTTCATAGATGGCCAACTATCCACTCATTTGTTTGTTCTGCATTTGTAAGAAATGGATGACATCCTTAGATCTTTCTAATTCATCCTCCAAATCCCTGATCTATGCATTCCTGTCTTGTAGGACAGAGTTTGCAATTCTTCTTTCATTTTCCTCATCAATGTCTATGTGAATGAGCTCAAATTCTCTTTCTTCCTCATGATTATCTTCTTCCTCTTTCACTTGTTGTTTACCTTTTTCTTTAATTTGAGTTGAGGAGGAGTGCATGGCCCCTT
This sequence comes from Pinus albicaulis, assembly GCA_034641835.2. NCBI lineage: Eukaryota > Viridiplantae > Streptophyta > Pinopsida > Pinales > Pinaceae > Pinus > Pinus albicaulis. The sequence continues at coordinate 116,972 of JAXQQM020081635.1, forward strand.
GCCCTTTGGAGGCAGCAAACACATGCCTCTCTCCTCTATGATAAGTAATGGTGAAAGGTGAAACAAGTTCTATTTGCAAAGCTTGATCACTAGTGACCTTAGGACTATTTTTCTCCTCATGGATGATCTCTATGTGTGCATCTTCCTTACCTTGTTCTTGGCTACCCCTTTGATGAGCACCCTCACTATCTTTTATGCCACTATCACTGTCAAGACCTTTAGGACTTTCATCCTCTATTTTTACAATGTTGTAAGTGTCTTCATTACTGCTTGGTACATCTTTGTCTTCATGAATGTCCTCTTCTTACTCTTTTGAACCACTGTATTCACCCTTTGTAGGGTCACTATCTTGGGCACCCTCGTAAGTCTTCCCATAACTGTGAGGGTCATTTATTTCTTCACTAGGTGAGTTTCTTTGGCTGACCTCTCCTTCACTACCCTACTCATTATCTTCATTACTTGGCCCTTTATCATCATTTTCCTGCCTACTAAAAACAACTTCAAAATTTGTTCCTTGGCTGCCTTTTCCATTCTTGTCACTGTCATTTTTGTTTTCTTCATTTCTTTCATATGCCTCCTCCCCACTATCTTCATATGTATTCTCAGTGTCATTTTCTTCATCATAAGACCCACTGTTTTGGATCTTTTTCTCATTATGGGGCTCACTAATTTCAACTCTGTTTTCTTCTTTATCAACACACTCATCTTTGTCACTTCCTTTATTAATTTTTTTCTTAGCTATCTCCCTCTCTGCCTCCTTCCTCTTCTTCACTTTTTTCTTCATTTTCATCATCCTTTCCCTCACTCTTTTCTTCTTTGCCATCACTTCTTTCTTCATGGCCATCATTGCTTTCTTCTTTTGTATCATTTCTTTGTTCATCTGTATCATTTCTTTGTTCATTTGCATCATTTTTATCTTCATGTCCCTTGTTCTCTTTTCCATATTTCTCTTCTTCACTATTTTCTTCATTTTCATTATCCTCTCCCTCACTGTTTTCTTCATTGCCATCACTGCTTTCTTCATGGCCATCACTGCTTTCTTCTTGGCCATCACCTTCTTCCTTACTGCTTTCTTCATTGTCTAATTTCTTAGGGGAAATTGAATGAGGAAGGTCTATTTGAGGAAATTATTCATGTGAAGAAGATGAACCAAGATCAGTGGAGGGTGATGGAGGTGTGTGAAGAGGATTTTGAGATGACGATGGCAGACTTTGCAGAGGAATGGGATGTGGAGTTGTGAAATCATTGTGGGTGATGAAAACCTCCTAGGGGATGCCTTGTTGTTCTAGTTGGTGTGAGACAATCACTTTGATGAGGGAATGATGAAAAAGACTTCACTTTTGATGGGATGGAGGCCTTTTCTACATGATGGAAGAAATTTTCTCAATACTCTTGCAAATATAGTAGGGAATGTGTAGCAGCTTGGTTTTGGTGAAGTGCATGAGGAGCCTTATGTGGTATGAATAGACTCTGGAGAACCTACCCTCACAGGTGAATTATTTCATGATGATTTTCATTAGGAGAGAATATATGTCCAATAGATGAGAGAAGGAGAACATAGTTTTACAGTCAGCTTGACAACTCGGTTTCAAGAAAGGGCGATAGTGGCTTAGGTCCAGATGCTTTTGTTTGAACCACATTTCTCCTATGCAAGGTATTCTAGTGGCCCTAGAGATGGCATAGGCAATCAACTCAAATTTTACCCCGGCTAGGTGTACTTGATGTTTATGGAGGTTTAGGGAAAAGAGCTTAGTCAACTGAGGGTGACTCTGGATATTTTGTACCTTTTTATAGAATTCATAGCATCCCAACTCTTGAAAATAGGCCAAAATAGTAGGGGAGGTTATGAACTCTTTAGTGTTAATAGGTTAAAACCTATTTGGAATCCCTCCCTTCCTCTGTTGTTTTTTATGCCTTTGAGTTGCCTCATTTATGTCAACATTCTCTTCTTCGGACATTTTGTTTTTCTTTACCCCTGCCTCAAGATCCTTGAAGATAAATGGTACTGCTAGTGAAATGATGTGGAAAGGGGTTAAATGAGCTGATGAGTTTTCTAACTAGGTCAAAGCATTGCAATGTGTAGGTCAAGTGTTATCTTTTAGGATTTCACTGCTTTCTATAACACCAATTTTCAAACTTCCTAGTGACCTTATCTTTAGAAAGCCATGCATATGCAGGAAAAGTTCAAAATACCTCTTGAAGCGCCTCCACAGTAGAAGAAATAGCTCAAAAACATTGTGGGCAGAGTCGGGTCACCACTAAATTTGAATTCATGCAGAGGCTACAAAACAGTGGTAGGAGCGCAGCACAACTCCGTTGGGCGGCTCAGGTCAACCCTGAACGTTCCTTCATTTAGTGTTAAAAATCATGGCAGGAGCGCAACACCACTACTTCAGGGTAGCTCGGGTCACCCCTGAACATTCCTTCGTTCAGCGTTAAAAATCATGGCAGGAGTGCAGCACCACTGCTTCTGGGCGGCTCGGGTCACCTTTCTGCGTTTAACGTCGTGGCAGGAGTGCAACACCACTACTTTCGAGCAGCTTGAGTCACTGTTTTTAACGGATAAACATGTGGGGGCTGCACGGGCCTTCGTGCCTTTCCTCTTGAACATGGGGAAAAACTGCAAGAGCGCAACACCACTCTTCAAGTGCACAATGTGTAGGGTAAATTCACATAGGGAGATGCTATAGGCACACAGCGCAACTCTACAGGAGCGCAGCGCCCAGAAATTTTGCCTGAGGACTCTAGAAGAAAAATTGAAAACCCTCACTGTGTGTAAATGGCCAAAGGAGCGGGGAGATGTTGTATACGGTGCAGATATACCCCTCCACATATGTGCAAAGTAATAGTATTGGACCCTGCCACGCACACCTGGGCAATGCTACCAGGTATACCGAATTTCCATATTAGAGTTCCATTATTTTGTAAGTGTGTATGTGTCAATGGGAATCTGGTTCTCATGGGCGGACAACATCCAGAAAACTTGGAAACCATGAAGAGAGTTTATATATTCAATTTCATCTCTGGAAAATGGCACCATGGAACCGACATGCCAACACTAGAATCGACTTCACCTGCGTTGTATCTTCCTCCGCTGGGCTTATCTATATTGCAGGTGGAAGAAACAACTAACATGATTTGTTCACAGTAGTAGAGACTTACAATGTTGAATAAGATAAGTGGGAAAATTTGACTCCAATGAGCCAAGAAGTAGGCAGTTGTCATGGAGTTTTCCTGGGAGATAAATTCTTTTTATTCGGCGATGGAAAGAATGCAGAGATTTATGATCCAAAAGACGGGCATGTGGAGACGAGTGAATGATATGTGGAGATTCAGGTCATTGTTCACGTTGTCATTAGTTTCTTCTGGGTAGTTTTATACCTTCCATGAAGGACAGTTAATGAAATATGTTGCGGAGGAAAATAATTGGGTTGTTGAAACTGCTATTCCCACAAAATATTTTGGTTGTGTATGTAGTGCAAAGTGGCGCAGCCATATTTTTTTGAGCAAACGTTGTAACAATTCTTGTCGTCATGTGTGTTTTCTGTTAAACCCGTTAACTGAGGAGTTGATCGAATTCTATGTACCTGGAAAGTTTGAGGGCATGGCTACAGCAGTAGCAACCCTGGAGATCTAAATTGTGTGTCATATTGGATTTTGTATTACCCATTCACAATTTTTTTTTTTAGAAATTTTAATAAATTTGTATTGGTTAGGCTTATTAAGAAAGATCATGACTTATTTATCGCAATTGAATTCAAAAAAATTGTTTGTTTTTCCAAATTCTTGGTAAATCAATAGTGACGCTGGTTGTTTTTGCTCAAAAAATAATTGAAATTATAGTAAGATTTTGGAAAATTATCTTTGATTTTTTTAAAAATTCAAGATATAGCTATCAAGTTTCATTATTTTGGATGCTCTAGAGTTCCATTTCCACTCTAAAAAAAATTCAAACACTCTAGGAATTAAATTTCTTGAAAAAAAATATCAAATTCTAGCTAGAAGGTAAATTATGACCTTTGTAAATAACATGTATATTTTAATAAAATAAATAAAATATGTATTAAATATATATATATATATATATATTAAAATTAATTAAAATATGGATTAAAATGAGGTTGTTGATGGGTAAATGTAATGGGAGACTTATATATATATATATATATATATATATATATATATATATATATATATAATAAAAAGGTGTATTTAAAAACTATATATTAATAATAAAGTGGAAAAAAACTTGAGAATAAATTTTTTTATTATGTTATTAGCAATTAAAAATAAAATGAAGGGGTGTTGGGATGGGGAGACGCTATATTTAATCCTGAAGGAAAACTAACTATTAAGTATTGGTGGGGACTCGGAAAGAATACCAATAATCAAGTTTGAATGTCTGGTCATTTTCTTGGATTAATATTGATCAAAGATATGGGAATATCTAAGATCGTAATCCTAGGAGACTCTCTCCTCAATGTTCAAAATTTGCAAAAATGTTCATCTCCTAAATGGAATAGCCTCAAACTACTTCAAAGAATTGCATGTGGACTGGAACACTTGCTCTTGAAGTCCTTTATTCATATACTTAGATTTCAAAACATGGAAGCAGATAGAAAGGGTAATCTGGCTTGCATTCTAAAAGTGGGTCAAAGGGAGATAATTGACTCCCTTGGATGGAGAAATATACCTTAGTTTCAATGAAATGCAATGGTCTCCTATGTTAAGGCTGCATCACTATAGTTTTGGTAGAAATATGAGCAAAAAAATTATACTTTATAATCCAATGGAGGGGCATACCAAAATGGGCGTCAAAGCTCTAGGAGTGAGCATGGACTATGCATGGGAATTCTTCCCAATAACTCCACGTGCTCTAATAATAAAGACCGAATGTCACATCTAGCCCTGATCTAACCTTGCACCTGATTTACTAATGGAATCAAGAATGTTGGCCTTAATAAAAATTCATGGTGATAGGAATGGCATTACATGTGGGCTCTCACACTTTCAAATTAAGTCTATGGCCTATGCCTAACTTTTTTGTCATAGTTCCCAATTGCATATATAGTTCTCTCACACTTTCAAATTAAGTCTATGGCCTATGCCTAAATTTCTCTCAATGACATCGTGCACATGCTAAATATAGACGAGCTACATTTTCTGAATTTTTTTGTGATAATTGGTTGTATGACTTACTCTTACACATTCATGGAAAAGGGTTTATCCTACATAGTGTAAATTGGGGCAAATTAGATACCTCATTCATCTTTGGGGCTCATGAGGTTTCACAATCTACTCACAGAAGCTTCTTCTATAGGGTTTGAGTCTACTCCAATGGCCAAGATGTCCAAGATTATGGTTGTTTTGTATGGCAGGTCTACCTTACTCAGTTGGGCCCTTTAATTTTTGGGTATCTCTTCTTCCCATATGAATTTTGCTGTTATTTTTTTCATTATTAGATCTTGTTTTTCTTTCTCATTTATTAGGAAATTTCCCCTCCTCTTGGTCTCATTTTAATTGTATGCTATCAATATTGTGAATTTACGAAGAAGCCTTGATCCTCCTTGTGAGAAGAAACAGGTCTCTCATGGCTATGCTCCTACTCTCTATTTGATTTTTGCCTACTTTGAGACCATTGAAAACCTTTGTGCTTTATTTTATAACCCTATCGTTATCCCTCTGGCTCCTCTGAGCCCTGTCTTCTTTGACACCTAACCCCTTTTCCCTAGCACTCCAACTATGTGTACAAGGAAAAGGAATTTAGTTGTTGTTGGGGATAACAACATCTGCAAAGTAGGTTCACAACAAATCAAAGCCCTGAAACTGGAAAATATGGACATTAATTGGAAACTTCACCAATAGATGACATCTTCCATCTCTCTCATAGATGATATTCAGTCCCTGAAAAACAAGATAACTCATCAAGATGATGAAACTGATGCACTTCAAGAGAATATTAAGGACTTGAAGCAGCATATCAAAGCAAACAAAAACTAGAATATAACTAGCACTTCATCAAGTTAACCTATTGGTGTCCCGTAATTTGGTAGATTAGTAAACCAAATGACAAGGTAACATCAGACCAGTCTTTGGAGTCCTAGGACCTAGCATTCCTGGACCCATAGAGGGCTCTCTCTATTATGTGAAGGATGTGAACTTGTACACTTTGAATGATTGATTTTAGGCTAGTTGTTAAATGTGATTTTGTTTGTTTTGGGTTGGGGTAGGATGATTAAGTAGGATAGGTGGAATGAGAGGTTATCAAATCAATAGGGCTATGGGGTCACATGAAGTCAAGGGTGTCTAAATGATGAAACAAAATGTATTGTAGGGCTGATTTAGCAAGGTTAATGGATCCTTTAGGTGATGTATGAGGTGTAATGAACATTAAGTTTGGGAAAAAACTAAGAGGTATTAAACATATATAGTCTGAAGCAATAAATCATGAGGTAGGGCAAACCATTAGTCTCTATTAACAATACTCAAACTGATAAACATGTAAGATGAACATTCCAATGAAACATAGAAGCATTAGAACTCCTAAATTTAGAAATCTACCTTTAGATTTTGGGAAAACACATAAGATAAACAAAAAACTCAATTTAGGGAGATGGAACTCCTAAAAAACATGTATCAAGTTATTGGAAACTCTGAAATAAGTTGGTAAGCATGGGCAAAGGGCAAGATCGAACAAGACCTCTTTGTCTTAACCTAATCAATCAATATTTCATAGAAAAGCTTCAAGATGGGGTTTTGAAAACATCAAATAATCAGGTAATACCATGAATCATACTTATAAGCTATCATACTAACCATTCATGAAACAAAAACAAATTTTAGTGGGCCTAAGGAGCAGTCAAGAATTCCTTAAGATGACTAAAAGAGGAAAACATCAAGGCTATAACAAATAGGAGGTTTGAGGTGCTTCCATGAGCATGTCTCAACATATACTTTTATGGTCTATAGAAACCAAGAAGAATGAAACAGAAATGAGGACAATAAAACATTAACAAGTTAATAAAACATCACCATTCACCACACTATGGAATCATGTAAACATGCTTCTCCACCATCAAGCCAAACAAGCCATTCATTCACTTCATAAAACTAATTTCTCCTCCAAGCTCATAAAACCATGTATTTCTCTTAAACACATCAAGTCCCCAACATTTACAATGAGTCTCCATGCTCTATTTATCATGCAAGGGGAAGAAAGATCTAAGAGAGTATCTAGAAGCCTATTGGCCAACAAGAAATATCATAATTTGTCCCTGAGGCTTTGCAAAGCCCAAGGCACAAAAATGTCTAACAAATATCTTTTCCGACTATAAATAGAAATTACATTGACTTTTAGGCTTTACATGCCTCTGAAAACTTGCTAAATGCACATTATATCTAGTGACCCATAGGAGCGCAACACACTGTGTCAAAAATTTGAAAACTTTCCAGGAGCACAACATAGAAATAGGCCTTTTGGCAGCAGTGTTTGGGAAGCCTTCCCGATGTCAGAAAAGGCTCTGAGATGGCCTGTTGGAAAGCCCTTGAAGTCTAATTTCTGGCTCTACCTTTAGTTCCTCAATCTAACCTTTGCAAGTTTCCCAAAAAGTGGCAAAATCCAAGACTGCCAAGAGCACAGCACATGCTCGGAAAAGTGGGTAGAAAGGTGAAAAAATGAGCGTTTTTTACCCTTTTGGGGGGTCAAAACAACTCCAATTGAGCTGAAAATTGGTAAGCATGCTCCTCTAATGATGGAGAATCCAAAAATTTAAGCTTATCCTCCTGAGTATGCTCTGGGAAAAAGTGAAACACAGGGTGTGCTGTGCTCCTAGCCTCAAAATTTGCAAAAAACAAAAACTTCTTCAATTTCTCTCAAAATTGGAAGGTAGGTGTCTCATGGGTCCTTTGAGACCTGTAGAGAAACTTGGGCCAAAATTCCAAGCCTAGCTTGGTATTTTCCATCATTTTGTGTTGGGCCTTCATTTTGGGTAGTTTTGAGATTTTTTCTTGCAAAGTGATTTCTCTGTTTATACTGTTTAGTCATTCTCCTTTGCAAGCTCAAGTCTTTGTTGGCCTTCTCCAGTTTTGCCTCTAGATGTATGTTGGCTCTCTCAAGCCATGATTCCCTATTATGCTCAATTTCCATTTCAAGGATTTTGGTGAGGGGAAATTTTTGTGCTTGGGCTTATTCTTTCTCTCTCTGCTCGCCAATGATTTCCTAATACCCATAGTCTTAGGTCTCTTTCTAGTTTGGCCTTCTTCACCACTATCCCCCTCATAAGCGCCCAAGTATTCCTCCAACTGCACTTGTGACCTTTGAGCCTCTTTCTTATATTTGAGCACCCTTGTTTCATAGATGGCTAGCTGGTCACTCATTTGTTTGTTCTGCATTTGTAAGAAATGAATGACATCCCTAGCTCTTTCTAATTCATCCTCCAAATCCCTGATCTGTGCATTCCTATCTTGTAGGAGAGAGTTTACAATTATTGTTTCATTTTCCTCATCACTGTCTATGTGAATCAACTCAAATTCTCTTTCTTCCTCATGATTGTCCTCTTCCTCTTTCACTTTTTGTTTACCTTTGTCTTTGATTTGAGTTGAGGAGGAGTGCATGGCCCCTTGCCCTTTGGAGGAAGCAAACACATGCCTCTCTCCTCTTTAATAAGTAATGGTGAAAGGTGCAACAAGTTTTATTTTCAAAGCTTAATCACTAGTGACCTTAGGACTATTTCTCTCCTCATGTATGATATCTATGTGTGCATCTTCCTTACCTTGTTCTTAGCTGCCCCTTTGATAAGCACCCTCATTATTTTTTATGCCACTATCACTGTCAAGACCTTTAGGACTTTCATCCTCTATTTTTACAATGCTGGAAGTGTCTTCATTACTACTTGGTACATCTTTGTCTTCATGAATGTCCTCTTCTTCATATTTTTAACCACTATATTCACCCTTTGTAGGGTCACTATCTTGGGCACCCTTGTAATTCTTCCCATAACCGTGAGGGTCATTTCTTTCTTCACTAGGTGAGTTCCTTTGGCTGACCTCTCCTTCACTTCCCTACTCATTATCTTCATTACTTGGCCCTTTATCATCATTTTCCTTCCTACTGAATACAACTTCAAACTTTGTTCCTTGGCTTCCTTTTCCATTCTTGTCACTGTCATTTTTGTTTTCTTCATTGCTTTCATATGCCTCCTCCCCACTATCTTCATATGTATTCTCAGTGTCATTTTCTTCATCATAAGACCCACTTTTTTGGCTCTTTCGCTCATTATGGGGTTCACTAATTTCAACTTTGTTTTCTTATTTATCAACACCCTGATATTTGTCACTTCCTTTATTAATTTTTTCTTAGCTATCTCCCTCTCTGCCACCTTCCTCTTCTTCACTTTTTCTTCCTTTTCATCATTTTTTCCCTCACTGTGCCATATTTCTCTTCTTCACTATTTTCTTCATTTTCATTATCCTCTCCCTCATTGTTTTCTTCTTTGCCATTGTTTCTTTCGTCATGGCCATCACTACTTTATTCTTAGCCATGATCTTCTTCCTTACTACTTTCTTCATTGTCTGATTTCTTAGGGGAAAGTGAATGAGGAAGGCCTATTTGAGGAAATTATTGTAATGTTCCTTTTTCAGGAATGTCATCAATCAGAAATCTATTCCAGAGATTGAATGAAGGGGCATTTACTGGATGTGTCACCTTCTCAAGGAAGTGTGAGATCCGGAGGCTATCTGGCCCTTTTCAGACTCTGTCTATAGAGATGCTTGAAGAATCCCACTCAAAAGTGAGATACAGCAATATGAAAACATAAACATGAGCATACCATGAGGAGAGATCATTATTCAGTGAGTTGTGAGACAAGAAGATATAGATAGCCAATGAGTAATGTTATATCAATAGAAAGAGTACAATATCTTGAAGAAACAACCCCTCAAGAAAGGCAATGTAAGCCTCAACAATACAAGTACATGGAAATGAAGGAATACAGCTGCAAATATGAAACCCTTGGCTATGAGGACGCAGCTTATAAGAATTACTGCTCCATATCACATAATAACTGAAATATATGGCAATATATGGCTCAAATACACTAGGGGAGAAAAACTCTAACCCTTAGAAGAAAAAATACATCAATCCTCTAAAGGATTGACTGAAATATACAAAATGGCAAAAATGTCGGAGTTGCTGGGCAGCTGCTGCAACTCAAATCTAGAACTTAATGAAGAAGGCTGGAGATGATGAACCAACTAAATTAGACCTCCTCCAATGGATCTCCTAAGTGGAAGGATGATCCTTACACTTGAGATCTCACCCTCAAATCAATCTGCAAACCCTCACTGTAGATACACCATGAAAATAGCGTAGTCACTAAGAGGGACTGCGCAGTGAGTGGAATAGAACACTTTGGCCAAGTGCCAAGATCTGAAAATCAGCTTCAATTTCTTCCAATCTGATCCTCCAAAGGAAAGAAAGACTCTCCCTCTGAAAAACAAGAGAAGGAAGAGGTGTTGTGAAGTCTCCACTGCAACACCCTACAACACAGTATTATGTTGCTGCAACAATAACACTGTCCTGGAGGAGGATGCTTGGGCCTTGAGCCAATATATGTGGAAGATGAAGAACCAACCTTCAAGAGGCCTCTCAAGAAGGTGAGGAAATCCTAAACAGGAGTTTCCCAGCAATTCTTGCTAAGCAGCAAAGAATGCTTAATGTCTGAATAGACATGAAATCATAAACATATGCATGAATGGCAATGCCTCTCCTCCTCTTCATAAATAGCAAATGAAGGCTCTCCATGGGCCCTACTTCGAATTAGGGTTTCCCTTCCTCTAGAAGCTTCCCTCCTACGTTGTCATGTAGTGCTTTCCACCTCATACTTTGCGTTGGTTGACTTGGTCAAACCTCTTAGCAAATATCTCCTTTCACACATGCGGGTGTGAAATATGGTTCCATGGTTTATCCCTTTTCATACTAGAGGGATTTTATTTATTTATTTATTTATTATCATTGGGCGTCCTTGCCCAATTATTCATCTCCTAAATGAATTTAGACAAAAATTTATGTTCCAATTTATTGAAGAAAAATTTGGAACATTACAATGATTCATGTGAAGAAGATGAACTAAGGTTAGTGGAGGGTGATGGAGGTGTGTGAGGAGGATTTTGAGATGATGATGTCAGAATTTGAAAAGGAATGGGTTGTGGAGTTGTGAAATCATTGTGGGCGATGAAAACCTCCCAGGGGATGCCTTGTTGTTCTAGTTGGTGTGAGACAATCACTTTGATGAGGGAATGATGAAAAAGACTTCACATTTGTTGGGATGGAGGCCCTTTCTACATGATGGAAGACATTTTCTCAATACTCTTGCAAAGATAGTAGGCCATGTCTAGCAGCTTGGTTTTGGTGAAGTGCATGAGGAGCCTTATGTGGTATGAATAGACTCTGGAGAACCTACCCTCATAGGTGAATTATTTCATGATGATCTTCATTAGGAGAGCATATCTGTCCAATAGATGAGAGAAGGGGAACATAGCTTTATAGTCAACTTGACAACTCGGTTTCAAGAATGGGAAATAGTGGAGAACCTACCCTCATAGGTGAATTATTTCATGATGATATTCATTAGGAGAGCATATCTGTCCAATATATGAGAGAAGGGGAACATAGTTTTACAGTCAACTTGACAACTCGGTTTCAAGAATGGGCAATAGTGGCTTAGGTCCATATAATTTTTTTTGAACCACCTTTCTCGTATGTAAGGTATTCCAGCGGCCCTAGAGATGGCATAGTTAGTCAACTCAAATTTTACCTCGGCTAGGTGTACTTGATATTTATGAAGGTTTAGGGCAAAGAGCTTGGTCAAATGAGGGTGACTCTGGATATTTTTTACTTTTTTACAGAATTCATAGCAGCCCAACTCTTGAAAATAGGCCAAAATAGTAGGGGAGGTTATCAGTTGTTTACTGTTAATAGGTTCAAACCTATTTTGCATCCCTCCCTTCCTTTGCTGTTTTTTAGGCCTTTGAGTTGCCTCATCTATGTCAGCATTCTCTTCTTCAGACATTTTGTTTTTATTTACCCCTGCCTCAAGATCCTTAAAGAGAAATGGTACTGCTAGTGAAATGATGTGGAAAGGGGTTAAAGGAGTTGATGATTTTTCTAACTAGGTCAAGGCATAGCAGTGTTTAGGTCAAGTGTTATCTTTTAGGATTTCACTGCTTTCTCTAACACCAATTTTCAAAATTCTTAGTGACCTTATCTTTAGAAAGCCATGCATATGCAGGAAAATTTCAAAATATCTCTTGAAGTGCCTCCATAGCAGAAGAAATAGCTCAAAAACCTTGTGGGCAAAGTCAGGTCACCCCTGAACGTGAATTCGTGTAGAGGTTGCAAAATAGTGGCAGGAGCGCAGCACAACTTGGTCGGGCAGCTCGGGTCACCCCTGAACGTGCCTTCGTTCAACGATAAAAATCATGGTAGGATCGCAGCACCACTACTTCTGGGTGGCTCAGGTCACCCCTGAACGTTCCTTCGTTCAACGTTAAAAATTGTGGCAAGAACGCAGCACCACTGCTTCTGGGTAGCTCGGGTCACTGTTCTACGTTCAACGACGTGGCAGGAGCGCAACACCACTACTTCTGGGTGGCTCGAGTCACCATTCTGAACGGATCAACGTGTGGGGGCTGCACAAGCCTTTGTGCCTTTCCTCTTGAAGGTGGGAAAAAACTACAGGAGTGTAGCACCACTCTTCAGGCATGCAGCGTGTAGTGTAAATTCACACAGGGAGATGCTACAGGCATGCAACACGACTCTACAGGAGTGCAGCACCGGGAAATTTTGCCCGAGGACTCTGGAAAAAAAATTGAAAACCCTCACTGTGTGTGTAAATGACCAAAGGAGTGGGGAGATGTTGTTTTGAAGTGGTTTTATAATTTTTTGAAAAATTAGAAAAACAACCCACTTCTTTAAGGTTATTTTGAACTCCTTTCCTTTTTCCAATACTTTTCTGGAGCTGGCACCTTTTTTACAAACTTTGGAAAACTTGGTGATTCTTCTTTTTTTTTTCATTTTTAACCTTTTGAACCTAGACATCTACCTTTTTCTATTGATGGATGTTATCTCTATTCATGAGTCCTATGTCCTCCATGTCCTTTTCATCTTTTTCAATCCTCGGAGTTGATTTTAAATGTCTTCTGAAACCTTTTGATCACTATCTCTTTTGAACTTGGATAGTTTACTTGATCAATGATTACCCGTGCTTGTCATAGTTTCTTTCCTTGGTAATTTATACCCATTTTTGTCATTTTTAGCTACTATAATATGTATCTAACTATTCTTTAGAGAAAAGAGACCTTTGAACTGAAATTTCTTGTCTCTTCTTGCTGATACTCTTCAGCAACTTTTTGCCTTTGGTGTAGTGGAGTATAGTGCTTGTCTGCCAAACCTTAGAAGGTAGTTTGAAAACCCTTGAAACCATCGGTTGTGATGAAGGAGGTTCCTTTGTCACTATTTTGACCCTCTTTTTCCATCTTCCCAAACTTCATAGCTTTTAGGGATGTTTTAGAAACAAGCAAATAGGGTTGTCTTCTAAGTTCTCAAAGAAACACTTGTTAAACTCATCACTATGTCTAAAGAGCCTTCAATGATAATTTGGAGGGTTGAGGTGTTATTTTGCCTTTGTAACCCTAGTATTGCTCTATTGCTTGGTCAAAACAGTCATACATCATGACTCTCATTAAACACATACCTTCTACTTTCTTCTTGCTGTGAATGGTCCTCTTATGATGATCCTCCTATTTTACCTTACCTCATGGCTAATCTGATGGATTTTTGGTCTTTTTTGATGGAATGTAAGCAAAGGGAAATTGTCCCTCTTCAAGATTCATGCTTGAGGCCAAACAAATTTTTAATGATCTTTTTGATTGATGTACGATGTTGCTTATGTGCCACTATCTTTTAGGACCTGCATGGACCTTTTGATGGGTAGCACTTCATAACAATCTATCATGAGATCGTGATCTTCCTTGTAAAATTAAGCCTGTTGTATCTTACTACCAGCTGTGGATGCCTTTATGAGCTTTTTAGGTCTCCTTCTTTGCCTCTATTCTGATGTTGACCATTTACAAAGCATTTATGTAGAAATGCTTGGACATGGTAAATTGTTCCTTTTCAGGCTTACTTCTTGATCAAGAAGATACCTTTGGAGGTCTTTGATGTTCTTTGGAAAATGATAAGCCTCATCCTTGTGTTCTCTTGACTTAACCTTTGAATACCTCTGGAAATATTGAATTTAGAAACATGACAGTGCATAACCTAGGTGACCCTATTTGACTTCTTGTAATGTCCTTGGAATAGGTTTTTGACTGAAAAGCCTAAATCAGGGTTTGGATGAGGAGACATGATTTTGACACTCTATTAGGCACTACCGTCCTAGACAACCAAAAAACCTTTTTTTACTTCAAAGAGCTTTAGAAAGGGAGTTTTGAAACCACCATTGCTTGAGTCACTTGGTGAGTAGGGGGAAAAATTTTGGTTTACTTGGTGAAAAAAGATATGAAAATATAGGGCTTAGGAAAACAGAGACAGAGTGTTATAGGCAGAGGTGGAAAAAATAGTGAGAGTGAGGGACATCAGTCTAGGATTTGGTCTTGTCTGGGTGATATATTGGCCATGCTTTGTCAGAGAAGTAGGATAGTGAAAAATTTCTTTTTGAGGAGATTTCTAGAACTCACATGATTCTTGAAGTTTGTTTCTAGAAATTCAGGACAAAGCATTTAGTCATATAAACAGGTAAAATTTACTGATGACTAACAGTGGCTCCACTTGGGGAGGGTAGCTCCTTTTCGGGAGGTGTCCAGAATCTCAGATTTCTTGGCTTATAAAGACTAGTGCCTCATCGATTGGGCAGACTTTTCTTCTTTCATTTGCTGCTGCTTATTTGAAGTTGTTATCTCAATAATATGAAAACATCATTAGCTCAACTTCATCTTTAACTACCCAACCTATTGCACTAACATTTTCTCTTCCTTGGGTGCACTTGAACTGGCAAACCCATTGACATTTTTTCTTTTGAAAGAAAAAACAAACTATATACTTCTACACTTATTTCTTCCAAGAGTTCAGATTATGCTAGCAAACTCTTCTTATTCTCTACCTAGACTATTTGACTGTCAAGATTAAGCAGTATGACAGACTTCATTCTCTAAGCTATTGACAAGAAATTTAAAGCATGAATTGAACCAGGATTAGGCAATCTGATTCATCATGAGTTGTGGCATTTGAGAAAAGCTGCACACAAACATTATTTTCATAAGAAAACAAAACTAGAAGGTGTGAGGGCTATGTTTCATCATTTGATAATCATCCCTATCCTTCTCCTTGGTTCAGATTTAAGCATGTGGAACCAGTATCTTTCATTCCTAATTTTTTTTCTTTTGACAAGTCAAGCTTAAATGATTTGACTAGCATTCTTTCACTAACTTATCAACAATAAATTGAAAACATGCTCAGCCATGATTAGGCTAGATGATTGAACAATACCTTCTTTTTAGAACAATTAGTCGCATTTAGGCTTGCACACTTTCAATATCACTATTTTTTGGGTATGGGGTTGTACCTTCTTTTCAAATGTACCCTCTTTTTCCATTTCTATGTGTTTTTTTTTTCATTTTTCTCAAAACAATCTGAAAATAAAAATATGCTCATAGGGCTAAGCTTATTCGCTTGCCTATCTATCCTAATCTAACTTATAAAATATATACATTCATCTGGTGAACTCTATTTTCCAATACAACCAATCAAGAAAATGATTCCATGAGGGATCTTGGTTTAGCTCTTTAAGTGTTTTGAAAAAATCAAAAGGCAACTCCCACCTCATTTTTGTTTGAACAGTAGTGCCTAAAATGTTCTTGAAATTCTGCATCAAACTTCTCTTGACATGTTTTACTCCCTTTTCAAATGTATCTAACAAATTAGCAAAGGGATATTGAAACAATACTTGAATGTGGGGATTTAGAAAATAAACTTGATTCAAGACTGCTTCTTCCTCCACTTGGTTGAACTTGGAACTCTTTTGGGAAAGAAACTCCTCTTTCTCACGATCATCTGCATTGTCTGACTCATCATATATTGCAGTGTAGTCCTCTTGTGAAGCTGATGTGTTCTAATTGAGTATACTGGAATCTTTGTGAAGGTCATCATGTTGATGAGAAGGGATAATCTTTGGCAGTAAAACCTCTTGAGAAGGTGGTGCAACAAATCTCATGTGATTATCAACTTCTATTACTTCATCTGCAATTCGTAATTCAATGGAACTTGGTGGCTGCAAATCTAGAGTTAAGGAGGATTCCATGTCCTAAATGATTTCCTCAACCATTTCAAGAAAATGATTCTTATTGACAACTTTCTCGAGAATTTCATCATCCTCCTCAACCTCAACATCAAAGCTGAAAGACTGTTGATTTCCAATTATGTGAAATTTATTTCTAATGGACTAAAGTGAAGTAGAGAAAAGTGTCAGAGACTCTTCACTTACTTCCAAACTTTCAAGGCTTTCCCCATCAGTGTCATAGGTGACCTATCTTGGCTGATTACTACTTTCAATCAGATGATAGTGAACTGTATCCCACAAATCAACTATTGATGGCTCTGCAAGGTTAGCTTCTGTTTAGACAACATCATCGTCATCATACTGATCAAAATTTGGAGAATCATCAACATAAATAATCTCACCAATCAAACATATCGGGTTACCAGTTCTTTCTTCTTTGAACTGATCTACAAGTTTACTTTCTGATTTATGGTAGATGGCATTAGTAGGAGGAGGAACATAAATGTTTTGTTCACATGAAGTTTTAGAGGTTGGATTTGTGTTTATCATATGATTTATTTCATCTTCAGTTAAAGGAGAAGGAATTTTTCTCTTCCTCTGGATAATACTACAACAGTTCTCTTTCTCTTGTAAAGGATGGTTTTGAGGCTAAATGTCTTCTTGAGCCTCACCTAGAAGAGATAATGAACCATCACTTGTGCCTTCAGAGAGATCCTGTGGGTTTTCCTCTATTTCTTGATTGGGTTCTTCCTCAACTAACTCCTTTAGGCTGTCATGATAGCTACCTTGAGAATGAAATGCATGGAGTTCTTCTAATAAATCTTCAAGATGCCAATTTCCTAAATCTTTATCAATTTTCACAAGGTATTGTATGAGGTATTTAGATTGATCACAACAATTTTCAACTAATGATAGAGATGGAAAATACCATATATAGTGTTTATAAAATACCTTGTGGAAATCCTTCAAATAAAACAAGATTCCAGGTTCTAGCCATTCATACCAATTTCTTGCCTTACCTTCTAATGTTTCCATCAAAATTCTCATGAGGCAGACCTCGTGACATTCGACCTTTAACCTCCATATGTGTATATGAAATTTGATGAGATGTAACAAGGGGTCATCAACTTTTTCATCTTGAAATATAACTATCACTTCATCAAGTTAACCCATAAGAAAACTATAATTAGATCTCAACAAGCCTCAAGATGAAGCTTTCTCTCATATTTAATGATGTTTTCTTATTGTAAATGTGTCCTTCTACCTGATCAATTCTAAAAATTCTATGTATGTCATTATATTGTAGCATTTTTTTTCGAAATAACCTTTCTGTTATACTAATAATTACTTCCTTAGAGGATCCTCTGAAAGAAGAAGAAATGTACTTGATTTTTGGTGTAGTTGTTGCGTCTCGACACATATTTTAATACAATTCTTACTTATTTTTGTAATAATAATAATAATAATAATTAAAAAAATAAATTGGATATGGGGAAACTTTATTGGTGATCCTTGTGTTATGAATTATTATATAAACCATGAGATTCAAAGTTCAAATCTCGTGTATCAAGCAAACCGAAATAATAATAATAATAATAGGTCAGCTTAATTGGTGATCGTTGTGTTATGAAGTATTATTTAAGCCATGAGATTTAAAGTTCAGTCATTGTGTATCATGTATCCTTCCAATAATAATAATAAGAATGAGTAATGAAATTATTATATATATATATATATATATATATATATATATATATATATTCCATGAAACCACAATGAATTAAAAAGTTGGGAAATTTTGGTATTTTAATAAATATTTTGAAATTATATGTAATTGGATTTAAAAAAAATTATTATACGATAAATTTTTTATATTCAACTTTTTTAGTGTCACAAAAATGATACATCATGATTAATTTATGAAAATTGAAGGAAAAATAAAAATCATTAATTACATAACATAGAAATTTTGTTCTTGTGTCATCAACTGTTTTTAAGGAGTTAATGCACTACACGATAATTTTCTTAAGAAATGATCTAGAACCAAATAACCAATGCATTTTTTATGATGTTTTCAAAGGAAAATTCAAGATAGAGGCTACATAAGCTTGAGAGGTAATTGAGATAAATCCACTGAGACATTCTTAACATTGAATATCATCGATAAAAACTTAGTAATGAAATACTAGGTTCCAAAATGTGGTAAGGGGAGAAGTGTTAACCACTGCATTGCATGAGAATATAAACTCTTAAAATCCTTTTAAAAATAACTTTATAATGAAATACTAGTTTCTCAAAATGAGGGTGGCGCAAGTAATTAAACTACACAAAGAATGTGAACACTTAAAAATCCTCTTACTAGTAGGTTTAGTGGTAAGAGATCAAAAAGAAAGGAGAGATGGAAAAATGCATGATTTGAACTTGAAAATATGCTTCTAAGTAAAGATTGGAAAAAATATTTCTCTTAACGTTTGAGGCTGAAAAAAGAGAGTTCTACATGGCGGTGTTTTACTTTTAGTACAACCTGAGCTTTGTACAATAGAAAAGACCCAAGGTCAAGTAGTTCTTTGGAAGCCAACATAATACATGTATTTTCTACTTAAATAATGAGAAAGGAAGACAAGAATTCTTAAATATCGCTACATTTAAAGGGATTTAACAACTTCTTTCAAAATTAATTAAGTATTTTATAATTAAATATGACTACTATAAGAATCATTTTTAACTGAAAATTTATAAAAGTGCTCTGGTTCCTACATGCTTTAGAAGATATTTGATCGACGTGGTCTATATTGATAATTTCTTATTCTCATATGATATATGATTAATGTTGATTTTTAAATGGTAAAAACTAATATTAAAATATAAAATGGTGAAGTGGAATTTTCCTTATTTTACTTAGATTGAAAAAATAATTACATAGAAATCACATGTGTTTCATTGGGGGAGCAATATCATACCATGTGCATTCATATTGGGAGATATATACTAAAGAAAACATGATATAATATATTGGGCATATAATAGGGGGTAAAGTGTTTTTATATTGGAAGGTATAAAAAATGGAGGTCAAAAGTAATACAAAAATAAAAGCGGTATAAAAAATGTTGATGAAAAAATGGATACCTACAATATCTAGAGAAAGTAGGGGTTTTTTAAATTGGGAAGGTGTATTGGATTTATATTGGTATGGGGTTAACTAATGTGAATTTTAGAGGTATTTTACAATATGTAGTCAAATTAAGGGTATTGTTTAGTATGCGACGAATGCATGTGATAAGTTAGAGGTTCATTGTGTGAAGCCCCTTGCAATAGAAAGGGAGTAAAATAATAAGTAAATAATTTCAATCGTTTTTAATACAAATGAATTTTCCTTAAAATTATAACTATAATTGATGCATAAGAACTTCCCCGGTAGAAGATTGCTTAAATTAATCAACTATAGGTTCGTCTTCCTTACTTTATTTGAATAAGAAATTTAAACCCACAAAAGGCTTATAATTTTATATAATACTATTGTATTTTATGATATGTAAATTTCCATCGATATTTCATTGGAGAGCTCATTACAAGATATTCGATAAATTTATAATGAAAATCTAAAATCTATATTATGAGGGTCATTTTCCTTGGACTTTTGGATTTATTAAGTTTTTTTTTTTTATGCATGTAATATAGAAAATTAAAATAATAAGGAACAAACCAAGGTATAATCAATCACAACCATAATCACACAAGGTATGACCTAGTAAATGATTTTAAAGGAGAAAAGCTAGTGAGAAGGTGAGGTTGCATTGCTCTCTCTTCTCTAAATGGAAATGGATGCAACTACAAAGACGTGATACATGTGGCCTTTGATATACTATAGTACACAAACCTTATCTATTTCATCTCTCTCTTTTCAGTCTTGTATATTGTGCTTATATATGGAACAAAATGCACTCGAATAAGATGAAACCCCTTTTTCTCTTAATGGCCTAGTTATAACAACACCTAATAACCTATCAGTGGTTAAGTTTGACTCCTTAAACTCTTAAATAGATTTAAAATATTAGCTATTCTAGATACTTCTTCATCATTATCACGTGTCTCGTGAATTCCATGAATAATTGGAGTTGATATAGAATCCTCTCAAATTTTGGAGGTCAAAATAGGAAGTTCAACTTCCATGTGGCATAAATTTTCCATAGGGACTCTAATTGAGGTGATTATTATCTGGTTGGAAAGGTATTTGTGGGTATAATATCTCTATGGGTTCCACATATAAGTGCAAATTTTTCTCCAAAAAAAACATCATTTTATGCCTAAAAATACTAGAGTCTTGCAGACCTAAATTTTCCAAACTCGGACTTGTTGATAAAAATGTTCGTGTCAATTTATTCCTCTACTTTTTTGACTTTAAACTCATTAATATGGATGAAAAGAAATACAATGATATAATTGGGATCATACCTCCCCTTTTTTGGGAGGATTATGGTCCCCAAAACATTTTATTAAATATGGGGAGGAAAAATTTCCCCCAACTTCTCTCAGGTGCACCATTTAGCCTTTCCTAGAATTTGTCCTTTTAAACCAATCTACCAAAAGTCATGTTTCCATTCTCTTTTGTTTCTACAACTTTTATTCAAAAGCATATCCTTTATCAAATCTACCTAAGCATATGTTTTTATGCCCTTTATAGAAGGTAGGAACTATTCCTCTTCCTAACCCAACATGGAAGGCTTATAGAGTTTTAGATTTTATACATTCATAACTTATTAAATGTGCATTATGGGGGCATATTGAGCATACATACATTATATTTAACCTTCTCTAGTATCTCAAAGGGGCCATATCATAGATCCTTGATTTTATTAGAAGGACCTTTTAGCCTCTCCTTGTTCAATTGTAACCATACTTTGTCTCTCATCTTGAATGAATTCTTTTTTTTATGTTGCTCATGTTTGGCCTTGTGTTTTTCCTATAACTTTTACATTGTATCATGTACTTATAGATGGATTTTCCTTATCTTATCAACAATTTTTTTTCCCATAACACATTTCATATAAGATCCTCCCTCATTCCTCCTTGTTACCCATATACAATATATGGTGGAAAATATTTAAAAAAAAAATTCAAATGGGGACTTACTAGTATAAGTGAGGACAAATATATTATAAGAGTGTTGTATATATACCATATTTTCATCTGAA
The DNA here is from genome assembly GCA_034641835.2 of Pinus albicaulis. Lineage (NCBI taxonomy): Eukaryota > Viridiplantae > Streptophyta > Pinopsida > Pinales > Pinaceae > Pinus > Pinus albicaulis. Next base: position 138,498 of record JAXQQM020081635.1, read on the forward strand.
GTATTTTAATGCTTCAGATTGTAACCCGTCAAAAATTGTACCAGAATCATGTTAACGAAATATTTTTATTGATCTATCTGTGGATGGAATATGGTATACCTCTTCAACTTCATTTCCATATTCTCCGATAATGTAGTCCAAAGTTCACTAAAAAATCTTGTCTCTATGTAAAACAATGCTCTTATAGTATACGAAGAACAAGTTCACTACTTCTTTCCCATTAATGATATTTTTACAAGGAACTAAAATGCACATCTTGTTGAATATGTAAACTACCATGAATAGGTATTCATGTCCCTTCCTAGTTGTTGGTAAACCTTCCACAAATAACATGGAAAAATTTTTCCAAGGATGAGTGGGTATAGGTAAAGGATGATATATACCCTATTTATTAATCGGAACTATACTTGTTAGTATGATAAAGTATGCATCCTCTTATGAACCTAACTACTTCTTCTTGCATCATGGGACAATATGCATACCTCTGCAAGTTGAGAACTATATTCCATTTTCCTTAAACTCTATCCCTGGGATCCACTCAAATCCCATGAATATGTTAAAATTTGTATAATTTAGCCCCACACATATTTAGATTATTCCATCTCACATTCCCTCTTTAATTGAAGGCAAAATTCTCTAATTACACATTAAGATAGCATGTGAATCATACCTACCCTAGTTTTTAATTCCACAACTTGGTGTCACATCCTCCCTATACAAAAGAAGGACACATGATACATGATTACTTTTTCTACCACATGAATCTCTCTAGGCTTCCTCAATGGGGCTAAAATGGGAAAATCGATATTTTACAACTTGAACCAAAAACTTTGGGGTATTAGGTACAATTGATCATGCACCTCCTACACAATTACATCAGGTAAAATTAGGTATTAAAAAAATATTTACAAACATTTTTATCAATCCTTTGAAATAATCATATACTAAAAAATATAAGCCCATCTAATCACCACACATGATTTCTCACTGCTCCTTTACATCTTTATGAGTATGTATTTTGTTGGAATTGTCTTCTTCTTTAATATTTTGCATCTTTATCAGATTAAAATTTTCTAGGTTAGATAAGGTTTAATTAGAGGGGAAGACTAGGTTTTACCATAGGTCTAGGTATTTCTCTTGTTGAACAAAAGAATTTATTTTCTCTAGGTTATATTGCACTTATAAAATAACAAGGTATCAGAGCTTTGGTGAATAAAGGAACTCTTAGAATGCTTCTAAATAAATCCTAATTTGATCTCATCACTATTGAATTATTTCTTTCTATGGGCTCCTTTATGAAATTGGGGAACAATTTGGAAGGAGCGTCCAACTTCAAGGCTTGGAAACTTAGGATTGATCTTATTCCTACTGTTGGGGTTCCCATGTTTTGGCTAGATTGGCAAGACCAAAAGATGAGACAACATCAGAACCACTTTCAGACCTCAGGATCTAGCCCTCTTGGGTCCAGAGAGGGATCTCTCTATATAAGCAAAGGTTTTATGTCTTTGAAGCTCAAAAGGTTAAGATATTAGGCTAGTTATAGGCACAGGGTTTGTTTGTTTGATTGTTTGTTTGGTTGCTGGTCATTAGGAAAGAAGGGTTCAATGTAAGACAAGGATAAGAAAAGAGGATTTAGGTAGAGGTGAAGTATTCCATGGAGCATTCAAGACCATTGGGCAATGGAGTCAGGAAAGGGTTTACTTTCCATTCAATGTGCAGGCTTTCAGTTGGGCTAGTCATCTAAAACATTGGATCTTAAAGATGATTGTGTGGCATGGAATGATAAGAGAGGAGGAAACAATAAAGATTCGGGACACAAATTTAAAGACCTAAGATCAGAGAGAGACTTTGAACTCTCAATTCTTCGGCCTCCAGCTTGAGGGATCTTAGAAAGGTTCAATCAATTGAAAAGGATCCTAGTGAGATAGAAACAGGGTTCTAGACCTCCCAATGTTCCCAATTCTTTCAATTAAATCCTAACAAGAACATCTAAGAATAGATTCATTTAATTCATACATCTGCTAGCAAGCAATAACATCCACTACACTGGTTAAATTAATTGAAATCAAATCTTAGATAACACATTTAGTAGAAAACATCAAAGGAAAGGAGAGCAGAAACATAAGGTACCTAACAAGGGTAAATCCTATGCCAGATTTCTGATGCGAGCCAGTGGAAATGAAATGAAATGGAAAGTAAGTTAAACACAAATACAGAGATAGGAAAACATCACCGCTGCTTTAGATCAAGATCCAAAGAAATGTGCTTGTCATATTAAAAAGCAACACCAGTCAAGTACAACATTGCCAATAGCTGGATACTTAGTCAGAAAACATCTTCCTCAGCCTATCTTACAACTTTACATAGAGAATATTTCTCAAGATAAATAGCTTGAAATTCTCTGATAACTGATCAACAACCTTTACAATGAGTTTCTTCATGAATTTATAGCTCCAGTGGAGTAGAGAAACTAGGCGAAACACTAAATGAAGCATTAAACTCAGAAAAGAAGGAGGGTTGAAGCCCATTATGTTTAAACCCTGTGCATTTATCTCTGGCACTCTTTTGGATGCAAGAGTGGTCTTCTTCAGGCTTCCATTTACTCCAAGCATGTCTCTGATGTACTCTGCTGCAACATTCTGTAGTACTTTAATGAAAAAACAAAAAGGTTAATAAATGATGGTAGGGTCTGCCATATAGTGAATCAAATGTTCTGGTAGCTTAGGAGTGTTTTCAGGGCTAAATTTCCTTAGGGACATGAAAAAGCATGCGGATGGTATGGACACCTTGTCCTTTGATGGAAGAATGCTCTGCTGATGTCAAAACCCTGCTATTATGGTTTTCTATGCATTAGACCTTCTGAGCGATCCACGGGGTCTTCGATTCAGTACTCTGCCTTTAAATACATGGATTAAGGCTTAACATCTTCAATGATGCGCATAAGAACTCCATAACTCTGTACTGATACTCTTTGTCGCTTGAAACTGTCTCTGTCAGTGAAAAACCAAGCTTTAATGGCGCCGGAGAGATTTTGCAGAGTTTAGACTCTATCTTTTGATGAAATTTATGTTGCAAACACCTTTCAAGACATCTTCTTATAATACCAAGCTCTGAATTCAGCTTCGTCTGTGCACTGTGCCATTACAACAGTGCATATGAATCATGGCATTTTTTCGCCCACCTGTAACTCGTTAAGAAAAACATGCATGGGGAGGGTGCCATGGATTACTGCAAGAAATGGCAACGTGGCATGGGTGGAGACGATGAATGCAGAGGATTTAGTGGAGGAACAAGGTGGATCAGCGGGAGACGCTTTGGAGGACGGCGAGGTGGAAAATTTAACGCAAAATATTAAAAATTTTCCCTTTGAATGAATATATATAGGGACGGGTGACAAATACGATGAAACACGTGGACTGGTGATGTGGTGGGAGCGGTCAACGGCGGGACATGCAATCAAATCTAGACCGTACGATCTCAGGAGGAGATCGATGGCTGAAAATGCAGTAGAGGGCGATGGATGGTGGGCCAAGGGTATGGATGCCTTGGGTTATCCCTCGTGCAACTTCGTGGAGCGATCACCATTGGATGGGCAGCTCTGGATCAGACGGTGCACATGCATATCGCGCCGGGTTTTTTGCCGAACGATAACGTTTGATGGGGGGCGGTTTTCAAATAGTTTCGGTGCCACGCGTCGTTCGGCCAGTGGAATCACTCTGAAATTTAAAATACTGCCCGACCTTTGAAGGCGGTGCGATGGAAACCAACGATTTTTGAACAGTGACCATGGCGCGTTTGCGGGGACCACCGGGCGGGTGAAAGGTTGACCGTTGATCTACGGGTAAATGAACGGTGGATGATGCGATCGAAGGAGTGAACGGGTTGAACAGTGGATGTTGTGGGGACGCGATGACCGTCCGATCTATACAGATTGACGGTACAAAATGCGTCCGATATGGATTCTGCAATAAGCGCCTTCTGCCTTGGCGCCTGGTCTTGGCGCCTGGGTCACATGGTGGAATGGTTTTAGGGGGTTGGCCGAAGGGGGCTAGGCTTTTACACACAAACAAAATGGTTATTCGACCCATTTTAATGCAATTTGAGGGCAGAATTGTGTAACGATGGAGGGAATAAGGAGAAATTAGGCCAAACAAGGGGTGTATGCAGGATGTAAAGGAGATTTTGGGAGGATTTAGGGGATTAGAGGGGAATTTGACAAGGGGAAGAACAAAGGTTAAAAAGGGGCATTCTGCAGGGTTACAAGGGGAAAAATTAGGCCTTTATGAGCATAATTTTTTGCAATCTTATAAAGGGAGTTAGCAGAGGGAATTTATCAAAGGCAAAGGCACAGGAGACTTCAAGGATGATGTGTTTTCAGAGGAAATGCATTACTTGAAGGCTCAGAAACATTTTAGCCCCCTGTTTTCTTGTCAAAAATTTATAGGGGGGCTAACAGTGGCTCCACATGGGGATGGCTTCCTCTTGAAGGAGTCAAGAATTCAGAAAATGATCTTTGGTGTAGGCCAGATGCCTATTGCTTGAGCCACCTTTCTTCTTTGATTTTCAGCTGCCACAATTATGAAGACATCAATTTAGCTGAAACATTACCCCACCAATCTACCTACCCATCCTACAATCCTAGCATTTTCTCTTCCAGGGTGCATTTGAGCTAGCAGACCCTTTACATATTTTATTTTATTTTATTTTTACAAACAAGAAAATAAACCTATCCTATTTCTTCCCTTATTTCTCCATGAGACTAGATTAAACTGGCGGCCTCACATGTTTCTCTACCTAATCTAACATCTGCTGGGATTAAACTGTCCAGCAGATTTATTCTCTATATTCTACAACAGAAATTTAAAAATAGCCAAACTAGGATTAGACAGTCTAGTTTGTTGTGGATCCAAGGCATAAAGATAGTTGCACATGGACAGAAACTTGCAGAAAACTGAAAACAAAACTTTGAAGGCTTGAAATTTGAAGTTTGAAGCATCCTCCTTCTTTTTGTGACTCAATTTTTGAGCTTGTTAGAGTCACTTTCTTTTCTTCATCTCAGCTCTGATTTTGGGCTTGTTAAAGATGATTCTTCTTTCTTCTTTGCTGGTCCAGGTTTTGAGCATGTTTGAACCAGCTATCTTTACTTTCTTTGGCTCAGGTTTTGATCATGTTAGAGCCAATATTTGCACTTCAGAGGTTCATTTTTTGAGCATGTATGAACCTCTCCCTTATCTGTTTTTTGGAACATTTATCTTTTTTCTTGAAAACATAACATAGCAATGGTATTTACAATGGAAATGGAAACTGGAAATTGGAAATCAACAGAAGTAGTGTTTGAGCATCCTGCCATTGAAAGGACCCCCAAATATTTTGGTACCATCTAACTCTTGTATAAAAAAGGCATTTGGACCCACAGTAGCCTGGATGATGTAGGGACCTTGCCACAAAATGTCAAACTTGCCGTGATTTCCTTTGTTCTCTCTTCTTGAGTCCCACTTCAGAACTTTATCTCCAACTTTAAAATCAGAAGCCTTAGTTCTTTTGTCAAATAATTTCTTTATATTTTCTTGAACCTTCAAAGCTATGTTATAGACTTCTTCCCTTCTTTGCTGGAGATGAATCGTTTGGTTTATCCTCCTCACCATGTTGTTTTCTTCTGTCTGAATCTCTTGGACAAGTTTAATCACTGGTTCTCCAAGGCTGGTAGGAAACACTGCTTATGTTACATAGACAAGCTGGTATGGTGACATGCCAATGGATTCTTTGTTGTAAGCCTATCAGCCCACAAAGCATGCACTAACTTGTTATGCCATGACTTTTTGTTCTCTTCTAGCAGCTTTTTGATGATAGTCACCAGGCTCTTATTTGATGACTCAGCTAATCCATTGCCCTGAGGGTAATAGGCAGTTGAATGACCGAGTGATATTTGATACCTGTGACAAAAATCAACCATTTTCTTGGATCCAAAAGCGGTAGCATTATCAGTGATTATTTTCCTTGGGCAGCCAAACCGAGAGAGGATATGACCTTCTAGGAACCTAATGATGACTGAATCTGTGGCATTCCTAGTAGGTATGGCCTCTATCCACTTAGTGAAGTAGTTTGTGGCTGTTAATATCCATTTGTGTTGTGCAGAAGAAGCAGGGTGAATTTCTCCTATGAAATCTAGGCCCCATTGCATAAAGGGACCTTTGACAATGATAGGTTGTAGGGGCAAGGAGGAGCTTTCTTTTGCCTTCAAAAATCTGGCATTTGTGGCAGGCAATTATCATCTTATGAACATCATTGAAGAGTGTAGGCCAGTAGTAGCCAGCTCTGAGTATTTTGTTTGCAGTGGCTTTCTAGTTCAGGTGGCCTCCACACTCTCCTGCATGGAACTCTTGTTTAATCCTTTCTGCTTCAGACTCAGGCAAACATTTAAGCAATAATCCATTTGCATTTTTCCAGTATAATCCTCCATTCATCATGCAATAGCTTCTGCCTTTTAGCTTTAAGAATCTGGCCTTGGTCTTTGATAGTTCAGGAGGGGCATTGAGGTGTGTAAGCACATACAGAATGTTAGAATACCAAGGAGAGCTTTGAAACTTCTCCTCAATAGTGGGATCAGGCAATCCCTGTTGCTCATCCAAGGTATTTACCATGTTAATATCAAGGGCTTGTAGATTTGATTCAGCTATTAGTTGAGCTAAGCCTTGATCTTTAATCAGTTTGGTGGGTTTTATCTCAAGGTCGTATTCTAAGATCACAACAATCCATTTACCCCTCTTCCCATCTGGGCCTTGGGACAAGATGTCTTTAGCCACTATATTCGGCACATAGGCTATGGTGTGGGAATGCAGTATGTACACCCTAAAGTCTTTCAAGGCCTTAACCAGAGCATAGGCCTGTTTTTCCATTATGTTGTATTTCAATGGTGCATCTCTGAGTGCTTTGCTGAAGAAAGAAATGGGCTGTTCCATTCCCTCTAGATTTTTCTGCAGCAGAACTGCAGCCACTGTATTCTCAGAGGCAAATGAAAATATCAGGAAATCCTTTGAGAAATCTGGGTTGATTAGGACAGGAGCCCGGGTGAGTGCAAGTTTAACTAATTCAAAAGATTTCTTAGCGTCGACAGTCCATTTAACTCCTACACCTTTCCTTAACATGTTTGTCATATTCCTAAGGTTTTCAACTAAGTTGGGAATAAACCTCTTGAGGAAGTTAATCTTCCCAATAAAAGGCTGTAACTCTTTGATGTTCCTCGAGTGTGTGATTTGTAGTATTCCCTCAACTCTTTGTGGGTCTATCCTAATCCCTTTCTCAGATATGATATGGCCAAGATGTTTTCCTTCTTGCAGCCCAAATACAGTCTTTTTAGGATTCAATGATAGACCAAACCTTCTACATTTTTCAAACACTTTTCTCAGATGTTCTAGGTGTTCTTCTTCAGTCTTGGAATAGACTGTTATGTCATCTAGATAGATAACAATGAAGTGTCCTATTTCATCTGAAAAAGCTATGTCCATTTCTCTTTGGAAGGTTGCACCAGTGTTCATCAGTCCAAAAGGCATCTTTACATACATAAAGGTGCCCCATGGAGTGTTAAAGGTTGTCTTGAGTTGGTCTTCTGGGATTACTAAAACTTGGTTGTAACCTGAAAATCCATCTAGCAGGGAGATCATTTTTTAGCTTACTACCCTCTAAAGGATGTGTTCCATTTTTGGAAAAGGGTAATTCTCTTTGAGTGAGGCTCTATTAAGATTCCTGAAATCAATACATAGCCTGATCTCCCCTATTTTCTTCCTCACAGCCACTAGGTTTGATACCCAATCAGAGAACCTCACCGGAACACTTATACCTGCCTCATACATCTTCTTAATCTCTCTTTCCACTGCAGGCAATTGTTTTGGGCTTATTCTGCGGAGTTTCTGTCTAAAGGGATTTTGATTTTCTTTCAAGGGTATTTTGTGCTATATCATGTTTGTGTCATAGGCCTTTAAGTCCTCATAACTCCAAGCAAACACATCAATGAATTCCTTGAAAAGGTCAATGTATTTCCTTTTCATGCTTGCAGGTAGGGACTTAGCCAATTTGATCATCTTGGGTTTATCTTCAGTGCCTATGTTGCATTCCTCAACATCAGAGTCTGCATGTTATATAGTGGGCTTTTTTTCTACATCATCAAAGTCAAAAAGTTCCTCCAAAGGCGCCAGACATCAGGGTATGTCCTTATCCTTGGTCTGCAGCACCTCTACTTATTCACTATCTGTGTTTTCACATTTTTCGTCTGGATTTCCAATTAGTTCATTTAAAGTGTTTATTTCTATGTTACAAGGTGGTTCTTCCTCATCTGAGGACTCTTCACTTAGGAAAATACTATCATATTTGGAGTCTGAAACAGAAAATTCAAACTCATTTATGCCTACCAGGAAATCTTCAATCTGTTTATCGCCCTCAAAGACCTACCAATATTTTTCATTGTCTGGCACTGCAAGTCTGAATTTGTTCTGAATGATGATCTGTTGGTCACTAGGAGGTTTATGATATAAACTAGCCATGCAAGCTAGTCCATTTGCAATTGTGTTCTGGATCCTAGGGACAAACACCAGCTCATATTCTACAAAGGTTTTCAATAGATCCATAGTATCATTCCTATATGCTCTCAGTCTAGGATGTTTAGCTGTGTATTCACCATTCACCTGTTTAATGATCAGCTCAGAGTCCCCATGCATAGTTATCCTTCGGGCTCCTAATTTTCTCAACAGGTTTAAGCCTAGGATAAGAGCCTCATACTCTGAAATATTGTTTGTACATTTGAAGTGCATGTTACAGGCATGGCTCTCTGTGTAGTCACTCTCTATGTTACGTATCCACACTCCTGCTCCAACAGTTCTTTTGGTGCATGACCCATCGAAATTCATTTCCCATAAGGTTTCATTCTTGGGTCTATCATCATTTCGTTCTTGGTGTGGCGTATGAACTTGTGAAGGGTGATTAATTAGCTGAGTGCATTCTTTTCCTGGTTCACTCTGAGTTTTTGTTTCAGTGCACTGTTCCGAGTTTTCTATATCACTCTCCTTCGAGTCTAGAGTAGCCATTATGTTAAAGTCCATGGGCTCTGTTTCCTCGTTTGTATCTCTGTTTCTAGACTCTAACCCTTCTAAGGATTCGTCATTACAGAGGATGAAGGAGTCAAGGTCTGTATGTACAGAGTATAAAGGTGAATTTTCAGGATTTTCGGGGCTACTAACAAGAAATTTCATTTGTGCCTCTCTGTACAATCTTCTAAGTTGGCCAAAGATTGGGATTGTGGCATAGGCCCCATCCATCTGCATTGTGCCTTGCAGCTTGACTCCCCATGATCTTGACAATAACATGCCATAATTGGGTGGCACATCTGCCACCACAACATCCATGACCATACATTTTGCTGGAATCCGGGTAAGGCTTACACACAGGTCGTTGATTAGGCCAAGACACTTTACTCTGCTAGAGTCAAATGAATATAGGTATTTATAGGGACGGGTTATCTCTAGGCCTAATCTTTCCATCACTACTTTAGGCATCAAGTTGTGTGATGCCCCAAAATCATGCATTGCATTGTGGAGAATCTTATCATGGATATTAAGACTGATATAAAAAAGGGGCACTACCCCTTCCTGAAAATTTCCTTCTATATTTGGACCAAACAGAAGGGCAGGTTGATCATCACTCAGATTTACAGTGTCACTGTTCTCTCCTAAATTTAATGCTTTCAAAATTTGGCCTTTATATACATCCTGAGTGGCCAGCTCAGAGTGAATGAGATTTTAATTTTTAATAACCTCACTTTCCAAATTGGCATAGACTGTGCTCTTTGGAATGTTCAACTCTGTTGTTAGTCACCACCTTAGTGGTCAACTGCTGTGTTAAGCTTGTTTGTAAATACATGGTTAGAACATTTGTTTTATTCTGATAACGAGGCTCACATGGTTACTACTCAGTTGGTTGACCCTGTTTACCAGTAAGCTGGTTGTTCTTTTCTTTGTTCTTCCCGGTAACTCTCGCCTGATTTGTTACTTTCAGCAATAAGCTGAAAATATCTTCTGTGCCTTTTCTTGATGGTAACCTCAGAAGCTTTCGGCCTGGCAGTGTCTTGGCTCTTTTTTCTTCTAAGTTCATATTGTTGTCTGACCTGCATGATGGCATCTTCAAATCCTAACCTGTAATCCTCAGATTCTAACCATTCCTCATCCCAATATGAGGGTGAGGGCTGATCTTTTTCTGTGGAATAGTTGTGGATTGAGTTTTCTACTTCAAACATGTTTATTGTGTCTCCCTCAGACTCTTCTACGATTCCCTCATATTCATCTAGAAAGTTCTCTTGGAATGGGGGGATAACTTGTTGATCTGATTCTCTTTGTCTGTTGGGAGTGGTGTTGTTTCTTCTAAAGTTTTGGTTCTAGTTATGGTTTTGATTTCTGTTTTGGTTACTAACTGTGACAACCATTTTTTCCATCATTTGTTGTAGCTTTTCCATGTTTTTGGATATGCGGTCGTAATTGGGGTCAGATGTGGAAGCTACATTGTCATCTCTATATGTTACCCTTTTCTCAGCTCTCAATCTTGTTTTTTTCTCAATCAGATTTGCCTCTACACTCACTGCTCCTTTTTTCATGTCTTCCAATGTGTTGTAATCCCTCTCCCTAAGCTGGTAGGCCATGTCAGCGTCAAGGCCTTCAGGGTACTTTACTAAAACCATACCTAGGGGAGGTTTCATGTGTGGTGGAAGAGCATTATAAACGTTGTTAAACCTTGTAGAGTAGTCCTGGACACTCTCTCCTACGTTTCTTTTCAGGTTCTTGTATTCTGCTAGGATTTGGATAGGGTTAGCCTTAACTTCCCATTTTTTTATGAAAGTTTGATATAAAGCGGGAAGGTCTTGGATACTATTAGGAGGTAGGCTTTTGAACCATTTCTTCACATCACCTCCTAAGCTCTGGGAAAAGATTCTCATTTTGACTGTTTCATCATCTATTTCCATGTAGTCAAAAGAATCTTCCAACCTCAGATATGGTGGTTGGGTTTGTTATCACTCGTGTTTTCCTAAGTTGTGTAAGAGGAAAAGAAAATTCAGGTAAATCAATAAATCAACCTTCCGTATGCAGACCCAGCTAATCTCGCATCCGCAGAGTGGCCTCTCTCTTTATAATTTATCTTTTGTTCTGAAAGTTTTAGGCTAGTTATAGATCCAAGAGTTTGTTTGAAAAAATGGTGGAATCCACAAACTAAGGGCAAGGTTGGTGCTTCTGCATCGAGCGGGCTATGGAGCTGCTGATGGATAATGATTTCTATTCTACGCACAAGATGGCTTTACGGGGCAAGATAGCTAGACAAAGAACAATCCTTAACATTTAAAGTGGATGGGATGATTTTGAAGGGATGAAAGGCAGCTAAGAATCTTTCACCATGTTCAAAATAAATAAATGAGATGATTACAAACAAAGAGCAGTGAAGAATTCTTTATTATTGTAATCAAGAATGTTTAAATTAGTAAAGCAAGAGCATTTAAGAATTCATGCTTATAACCAATTCAGAGGAAAACATTAAGAACAACTGCATCTGAAATCAGAAAAACAATTAAGCAAATTCCGATTCAATCCTTTATGTAAATGATTCAGAGATGGACATAATGATATTATAAACTGATATAAAACTGAAGACAAAGGGTAGAAAGACTTATTGAACTGCGGTCCAACACATGAATCCTGCAAAAAGTCCTGAGCTTCAAATCGTCATTCAGTAAGCCACGAATAAATTTCTCCAAAATGCTTTTATTTCGAAAATCTCAATGTTACAATCAAAGTAATCGAATCCACCCAAAATACTTCCAAGAGTGAAGTATTTATACAAATTTTAAACTAAAATATCTTGAAACAAATATCAAAATTGATTCACAAATCTCTCCAACTATTTTACATAAATAGAACTTAATTAAAGGACACTCAAACTAATGCATCTATTTGGCACTATTTTGTATGGATAGGTGATGACAAAGAGGAGAATTCGAATTTGATCCAACTCTTAGCCGATGATGAGGCATCCAAGTCACTAACTCGCTCTCAGGCAATCTCGCTCCAACAATTCTGCAAATTTGGGGTCCAATAATACCTTTATATTTCTCAATCCGTAATAGATATGTAAAAAGTGAAAGAGGTTATTGTAGATACATAGTGTGGTGAGATAAAACTCTCTCACTGTCCTAACATTCCTCTCCATCTGTGCACAATAGGCTCTGTAAAAAAATGTGTAAAACAGAGTTTTACAGAGTCTGAAAAATAGCCTCTAAAGATGTGCATGTATCTCTCAGTCTGAAATCAATTTCCAAAAAATGAGATAGGTTTTTGTATATGGGTATCTTAGGAACAAAAAATTCCTTCATTTTTGTAAGATGTATTTCTTATTAGCCACAATATTCTCTGAAAGATGTTGACTTAACAGGAATTTTCTGCAAAACGTGCTTTCCAACATTGTTTAATATTTCCAAAACCATAATGGATGTTAGAAAAGTGAGAGAGGTGTTTGTAGATGGCCCTCTTAAGAACATAAAACTCCTTCAGTTTTGTAAAATTCATCTTGGATTGATCACAATAGTTTCTGCAAAACTATGACTAAAATATGCAATTTTTGCAAAAATGTTCCTTCTTGTTATGTTTTTTTTTTCATCTTTTCACTTTCTTACTCTTTTGACTGTTTTACTTTCACTTTAGACAAACCTCAATATTGGTGAAAGTATTCTCATCTCTTTTTACCTTTTTACTGCCCTCTGTATTTACTTTTACTGTTTACCTTTGACTGCTCTGTAACTTCATTTTAACTTTCACTGACTTTTACCTGATACACTTTAACCACTGATACTCTTTAGCTGTTATGCTTTCTAACCTCTGTTTGAATAGATTTGATAACAATCTTGGAGTAAAAAAATCTTATGACTAGTGTTAAGACTGTTTATCCAAGGATGTGATCTTCTGATCACCTCTTCAGGGGACAACCGAGTATATTTTTCAAGCAATTCCCCAATGGACAAGGGAGTGAGGTTTTGACCAGGTTCAAAATGGAGCATTGTATTGATAGCTTGGGGAGTAATGGGGAAAAGAACACTCTGGTCAGGGGATATTATAGCTCTCTGATTGGGATCATAGTTAGAATGGAAATAGTGGATAATTTCTGGGAAATTAATGACTGAGGGGATGAGATATCTTGGGAGATTGGATTCCCACAATCCAATAACATCTTGCCCCTTTGAATAATCGTCTCTGCAGCTACAATAACTCAGAAGGGGGGTTTCATCAAAATGCAAGTCTTTAATCTGAAAATCTTTATCTACTAAAGGCAAATATTCCAACTCTCTGTGGGGGGCATTCAATGGGGTCACATTCAGGGCCGTCGGGGCTTCCATTTTGGTTCTTGTGGATTCAAAACGGAAGTTTCTGGGTTTTCTTCACAGGTCGGGTGCGATTTCAATTTCAATGAGGGAAATTGGTACAATTTCAGTTTCGGGGGAACAATTCACAGTTTTAAACCTCAGAGAATGATCTTAGTGATAAGATTTAATCACCAATCCAGTGAAAAACAAGGAAAACAGACTTTCTTTTGAAGTTCGAAGCAAACTGGGATTTAACAGGTATCAAGTGGTGGCAAGAGGATGCTCCAACACTGGTCCGACGGAATTCTGGAGCGAAATCGGATAGAACAGTAGATTTCAGTGAAAATTTGAATTTCGTAGCGGAAGGCGCAGTCGCTTTCAAATAATGAAAATGACATAAAAAACACGAAAATTTGTCTTATTTCCAAAGTCAAAAAAGGGGTTTGTAGTTTATCGAGGAATGACGTCATGGAAGTACGGGCTGATGTGTGGCAGGGGTTGGGCGGTAAGTGGTAATCCCCGCACTGCTTATGGACAAAGGTGGTATTGAGCGCGGAGGGAGCTATTCCATTGGGCGAGTGACACGTGGCTGGAGTCCTATTCCAATACCACCGTGCCCCCGCGGGTTAATGTTCGGGTATTGGACGGCTAGAGGGATGAATGTTAGCCGTAGATCTCATAGCAGGAGATCTGACGGTGGGAAGGGACGTGGAGTAAGCGGGGGTTTATCATGCGGGCCCGGCGGGGTTTTAAACGTGATTAACTCAAATTAAAAGTCTCGGGGGGTGTCTGATTGGTTATAGGTCTGGTTATTAATTAAATCTGATAATTAATTAATCCCGTGGTCAATATGAAAATTGGGGTCGCGGCAGGGTCTATAGTTAAAGTGTCAGGTGAGATGCCAAGTGGATGGCCACGGTGGCATGGGGTTTTTCCGAAGTTTTTAGTTTGAATTAAAACTTTGGCTTTATTCATCTTTTTGTGTTAAACATATATATCATATGTTTAAAATTTTTCTCATATATGTTTTTTTATTATATGATAAATTAACCGATATAATTAATTTACCATAGGGGCGGGACTATTGTATAACGATATATTTAACCAAAGGGCTTGTATAGTGGGTTTTCATTTGAATGCACGGGGAAATAAATACTTTGGCTAAACTTTATAATAGAGGGGTTTTTGGATATTTATATAAAAGGAGTTATATACTTAGGATAAGGCATTTTCACTAGGGATTGAGTAAATACAGTTAAATGTGAATATGACAAAGGGACAAGGACAACTCAACATACTTTGCACATCTAAGAAAGTGAAGATTTCTGAAGTAACCACATTTTATCAACTTCAACACTTAAACTTAGAATAACAAGTAATCTTGAGGGTTTATTGTGGAAATTTACATGATTTTCCTAAGTAAAAGAGGATTTTACTTAGGAAAAGGTTTAAAGTGAATGATTATTATGACAAGTAATCTCAAGCAGTTAGGTCTTTTTGATCATTAGGCCGAGGGTCCGGTCCCTCCAGAAGTCAAGGAAATGCCTTGAGCCCCTTTGATCTCCAAATACCTTAGCACTTTTGGGGAAATTAGTAAAACTTTTTAGGGAAGAAGTGATGTGGGAAGTTAATGATTTTGACTTTGCTTTCTGTGATTTTTGCAGTGCTTTTCTTGCTTTCAGTACTTGTGATGAAGGTAAAAGATTAACATATTTAGCACCATCATTCATCACATGAAACTTTGCAACACCATCTAACCATTTACCTACCCTATCTACTTTACACTACCATTTTCTCTTCTTTATTAGGGTGCATTTGGACTTGCAAACCCTTATCAACCTTTTTCTTTTTACATGATAAATCTATCTATTTCTACCCTTATTACATCCAAGGGCTCAGATTAAACTATTGAGCACCTTTTATTAACTCTACCTATCTACTTATCTGCCAAGATTAAACTTTTTGGTCAGATATTTATTCTCTATTCTACAACATGAAATTGAAACATGAATGAGTCAAGTTTATACAGTTTGACTCTTCATAAATTGTGGCAAAAGTTTGACAAGCTGCACACAATTGCTTTATTACAAAAATAAAATAGTAGTGGCATTTGGATTTGCACACTTTCCTTGGTCTATTTTTTGTTTGGGGTTCATTTCTTTCACTTTTTTGACCATTTTATTTTTCTTACCCTTTGATTTTCTTTTAGGGTATACCCTCTTTACATTTTTTAAACTTTTGATTTTTTTGGCTTTTCAAGAATATGGAACACCTTTGCTCAAGAAAAAAGGTTTGAACATATTCCATAGTTCAATCAAGACAATCATGAAAAATGACACCTATTGGTATAGTAGTCTAACACTGGCGTCACTTGGGGATGGCTTTTCCTTGTGAAAAGTCAAGAACAGCAGGTCAGTTGCCTCAAAATGTCTTCAAACTAAACCATGTAATCTCCTTCTTCTGATGGCTTTATTGTATATATGATAGTAAAACTTTTGAAGCTTAGGGCCTTCACTTCGGGCTTCAACTCCAATAAGTTACTATCCACTCAAAACTTAAAACTTTGTTGCCCAGTTAGGAATTTTTTTCCTTATTCCAATCCCAAACATGAATTTGTTGTGGTTGAAAATCTTGAATTGAATATAGTCCTTTTTCTGCAACCTGAAATCTGATCTAAAACTAAAACAACACACAAAAATTTTCAAACCAACTTAATGAAAAACTAGCTGAAAATTGAAAACTAAAAAAATGCTCAAAATTCTAAGCTTATTAGCACTCATTTACCTACTCTAATCTACTAAAAACCTTATTGAATCAGGTAATACAAAAATGCCAATGAAGCCAATCAAGTAGCTGTAAAAATAAATGGATAACTTGATTGCTTGTGATCAAAATTGGAAGTATGTTATGATCATGTGCCTTTATAATAAATGATATGATGTGTAAAGGCCACTTTTGATGTATTTTATCCTTATAGAAAAAACATGTTTGCAAATTTGGCCTCAAAAGATTCTCCATATAATCTGATATAGGATCAATAAAAGCATGATGTATGTTATTTACTTCTAGGCCTTCAATGACTAATTGTTCAATTGAATTATGAATATTAGACCATAAACTTATTTCTTGAGTCTTGTGTTTGAAAGAATAATCATCTTCAATATGTAATTCAAAAGATAGTACAATTTCCTCTTGCTTTGGAGAAGGAAGATTTTCAAAGAATTCTTTAGGATTTCGGAAATTGTATGACTGAATTTGAGAATGCAAAAGTTTAATTTCATTTTTATAATTTTTAGAAATTATATCAAGAAGCCATTTTTTAACTTGAGGAGAACATTTTCTTGATTTAAAAAGAAGAAAGAAATCTCTTAGAAAATCCTCATTAAACTGAAGTTTTGATAACTCATCCCTGAATTCATTTAAAATTTCATCAAATGAAAGATTTTCCACAAACCCTGTCATCCAGTATCACTATTAATGCTTTGGAATATGGATTATTTGGTTGTGGAATTTCTCTGAAACTTGAAGCTCTGGATCTCTGATCAACAGTGTCTTGATTGGAAAATGATATCAAAAGAGTCAGAAGAATGATGCTCAAATGTGCATGGAGATTTTATATTTACAATTTTCAAAAGAGATAAATTAAAAACTACTCTAAGATCTTCTCTAAAATACAATATACATTGGAAAACTCTATCAATTTAGAAATAACATAATGTCTTGGATAACAATCCAAGTTGAAAGCATGATCTTTCCATATTGTTCTTCCAGGTTCATCCCTCCAGTGGAGTCTTAGTAGTGAAATTGATTTTGGAGTCGCCAGGTGGATGATTTTAACCTTTGTGTGTCTAATCACTGTCCACCATCATAGATCAGATCTAAACCTGTAAAACAATTCTGAAGAAAAAGTTAGTTCTTCAGGAAACCCAATTTTGAGTATTTTATGATTATTTTGTTTTTTTGTGAATTTTGAAAACAACTTCTATGATTTCTTTAAGAGGCTTTAGATATGAGATTTAAAATTTCTTAAAGATTTATTAAACTAGAGAACTGATGAAGTATTTTGAAACTAAAGTTCATTATATAAGCTAAATCAGAGATAGACTGAAGCAGCATTTATTTACTTTTGCAATTGCAGAGCAAAAGCAATTTCAAAGGCTACCTGGCTGATCTTCAGACTCTGTCTATAGCTTGCAAGTGAACAATATTAACAAATAAAATGATTCAGGTCCCCAGTATGGTCGCCACTATGTTATCACTCAGGTTTTCCTAGAAGTTGTGTAAGAGGAAAGTATACCCGAGGTAACCACAAACCAACCTTCAGATGCAGAATCTAGCCAATCTGCATCCAGAGAGGGCTCTCTCTTTATGATTGATCTTTGTTCTTAGAAGGTTTTAGGCTAGGTATAGATCCAAGAGTTTGTTTGAAAAATGGTGGAATCCACAAACTAAGGGCAAGGTTGAAAGTTTTCAGTCCATTGGGCTATGGAGTCAAAGGATGGCTTTACTGGATTTCTATTCTAAACACAAGATGGTATTACAGGGCAAGATAGCTAGACAGAGAACAATCCTTAAAATTTAAAGTGGATGGGATGATCTTGAAGGGATGAAAGGCAGCTAAGAATCTTTCACCATGTTCAAAGAAAGAAATGAGATGACTACAAAGAAAGAGCAATGAAGAATTCTTTATTATAGTAATCAACAATGTTTAAATTAGCAAAGCAAGAGCATTTAAGAATTCATGCTTATAACCAATTCAGAGGAAAACATTAAGAACAATCACATCTGAAATCAGAGTACAATTAAGTAAATTCTGATTCAATCCTTTATGTAAATTATTCAAAAATGGACATAATGATATTATAAACTGATATAAAACTTAAGACAGAGGGTAGAAAAACTTATTGAACTGCAGTCCAACACATGAATCCTGCAAAAAGTCCTGAACTTCAAATCGTCATCCAGTAAGCCACGAATAAATTTCTCCAAAAATCTTTTATTCCGAAAATCTCAATGTTACAGCAAAGTAATAGAATCCACCCCAAAATTCTTCCAAGAGTGGAGTATTTATACAAATTCTAAACTAAAATATCTTGAAAAAATATCAAAATTGGTTCACAAATCTCTCCAACTATTTTACATAAATAGAACTTAAGTAAAGGACACTCAAACTAATTCATCTATTTGGCACTATTTCGTATGGATAGGTGATGACAAAGAGGAGAATTTGAATTTGATCCAACTCTTAGCTGATGATGAGGCATCCAAGTCACTAACTACTTCCTTTCTTTGTGCAATCTGCTCCAACAATTCTGCAAACTTGGGGTCCAATTATACCTTTTTATTTCTCAATCCATAATAGATATGTAAAAAGTGAAAGAGGTTATTGTAGATAAATATGTTGGTGAGATACACCTCTTTCACTTTCCTAAAATTTCTCTCCAGATGTGCACAATAGGCTCTGTAAAAAGATGTGTAAAACAGAGTTTTACAGAGTCTGAAAAATAACCTCTAAATATGTGCATGTATCTCTCAGCCTGAAATCACTGTGGAAAAACTGAGATAGGTTTTTGTAGATGGGTCGCTTAGGAACAAAAACCTCCTTCAAGTTTGTAAAATGTATTTCTTATTGGCCACAATATTCTCTGCAAAATGATGACTTAACAGGAATTTTCTGCAAAAAGTGCTTTCCAACATTGTTTAATATTTCCAAAACCATAATGGCTGTTAGAAACGTGAGAGAGGTTTTTGTAGATGGCCCTCTCAAGAACATAAACCTCCTTCAGTTTTGTAAAATTCATCTTGGATTGATCACAATAGTTTCTGCAAAACTATGACTAAAATATGCAATTTCTGCAAAAATGTTCCTTTTTGTTATGTTTTTTCATCTTTTTACTTTCTTGCTCTTTTGACTGTTTTACTTTCACTTTAGACAAAAATAAATATTGGTGAAAGCATTCTCATCTCTTTTTACCATTTTACTGCCTTCTGTATTTAATTTTACTGTTTACCTTTGACTGCTCTGTAACTTCATTTTAACTTTCACTGACTTTTACCTGATACACTTTAACCACTGATACTCTTTAGCTGTTATGCTTTCTAACCTCTGTTTGAATAGATTTGATAACAATATTGGAGTAAACAAATCTTATGACTAGTATTAACACTGTTTATCCAAGGATGTGATCTTCTGATTACCTCTTCAGGGGACAACCGAGTAGATTTTTCAAGCAATTCCCCAATGGACAAGGGAGTGAGGTTTTGACCAGGTTCAAAATGTAGCATTGCATTGATAGCCTGGGGAGTAATGGGGAAAAGAACACTCTGGTCAGGGGATATTACAGCTCTCTGAGTGGGATCATAGTTAGAATGGCAATAATGGATGATTTCTGGGAAAGAAATGACTGAGGGGATGAGATATCTCGGGAGATTGGATTCCCACAACCCAATGAGATCTTGCCCCTTCGAGTACTCGTCTCTGCAGCGACAATAACTCAGAAGGGGACTTTCATCAAAATGCAAGTCTTTAATCTGGAAATCTTTATCTACTAAAGGCAAATATTCTAACTCTCGGTGGGGGGCATTCAGTGGAGTTACATTCAAAGCTGCCGGAGCTTCCATTTTGGTTCTTGTGGATTCAAAACGGAGGTTTCTGGTTTTTCTTCACAGGCCAGGCGCAATTTCAATTTTAATGAGGGAAATTAACACAATTGCAGTTTCAGGGGAACAATTCACAGTTTTAAAACCTCAGGGAATGATCTCAGTGATAAGATTTAATCACTAATCTAGTGGAAAACAAGGAAAACAAACTTTCTTTTGCAGTTTCGAAGCGCTATAGGATAAATACCTGTTCTTGGAGGAAAGATGGCTTTTAACAGGTAACAGGCGGTAGCAGGAGGATGCTTGAACATATGTCTGGCGGAATTCTGGAGCGAAATCGAATGGAACAGTGGATTTTAGTGAAAATTCAAATTCTTTAGCGGAAAGCACAGTCGCGTTCAAATGACGAAAATGACATAAAAACGCGAAAAATCGTTTTATTTCCAAAGGCAAAAGAGGGGTTTTAGTTTTTCAAGGAGTGACGTCACTTTGGTACGGGCTGACGTGGGGCAGGAGGGCCGGGCGGTAAGCGGTTAGTCCCCGCACCGCTTATGGACAAAGGTGGTATTAGATGAGCGGGCAACGATTCCATTAGAGTATCGACACGTGGACGGGTGACTAGTCAAATACCACCAATCCCCCGCGCGTTAAAATTCTGACAAAGGATGGGTAGCGGAATTGCCGAGGAGCGTTGATCTTTGGAAGAGCGATCGGACGGTTGCAATGACGGGGAGATCGTGGGAATTTAAATGGTGCGGGCCCAATATATTTATCGTTAATTAATCACCCCGGGCGGGAGTTGATTGGTGGAGGTAAGGTTATTAATTAGTTCTGATAACTAATTAATCCCGTAATTATAATGGAAAAAGGAGTCGTGGAGGGGTTTAATTTGTGGTTGAAACGTCGGGTGGAATGCCAGGTGGATGGGCCACGGTGGCATAGGGGCTTTTCCGAAGTCTTGGTTTTTAAAATAAAACTTCGGGTTTAGTATTTTTGTGTTAAACATATAGAATTACATGTTTAAACGTTATTTCGATATTTCTATTTATATGGTAATAGATAAACATTATTTAATTACCATAAGGGCGGGACTATGATATAAGGATATATTTAACCAAAGGGCATATGAAGCGGGTTTTTAATGAATATTTGGGAAGTAAATACTTTGGTTAAAACATAATAGAGGGGTTTTTGGGATATTAATTTAAAAGGAATTATATACTTAGGATAAGGCATTTTCACTAGGGATTTAGTAACTAGAGTTAAACATTAATATGACAAAGGGACAAGGGAACTCAAAACACTTTGCTTATCTAAGAAAGTGATAATTTCTGAAGTAAATTGCAATATCTCATCTTCAACACTTAAACTTAGAACAGTAAGTTATTTTGAGGGATTTTTTATGGAATTTTGCATAATTTTCCTAAGCAAAATGAGATTTTACGTAGGAAAAGGTTAAAGATGAATGATTATAATGATGAATTATCTCAAGTACTTAGGTCTTTTTGATCATTAGGCCGAGGGTCCGGTCCCTCCAAAAGTCAAGGAAATGCCTTGAGCCCCTTTGATCTCCAAGTACCTTAGTACTTTGGGGGAAATTAGTAAAACTTTAAGGGGAAAGTGATGAGGGAAGTTAATGATTTTGACTTTGCTTGCTGTGATTTTCCAATGTATTTCCTGCTTCAGTATTTGTGATGAAAGTAAAGGATCAAAAACATGTAGCAGCATCATTCATCAGATAAAACTTTGTAACACCATCTACCTACCCTATCTACTACTACCATTTTCTCTTCTTTATTAGGGTGCATTTAGACTTGCAAAACCTTTTCAACCTTTTCTTTTTACATGATAAATCTATCTATTTCTACCCTTATTACATCGAAGGGCTCAGATTAAACTGTTGAGCACCTTTTAATAACTCTACCTATCTACTTATCTGCCAAGATTAAACTGTTTGGTCAAATATTTATTCTCTATTCTATAACATGAAATTGAAATATGAATAAGTCAAGTTTAAACAGTTTGACCCTTCATAAATTGTGGCAAAAGTTTGACAAGCTGCACACAATTGCTTATTTACAAAAATGAAATAGTAGTGGCATTTGGATTTGCACACTTTCCTTGGCCTATTTTTTGTTTGGGGTTCATTTCTTTTGCTTTTTGGCCATTTTTATTTTTCTTACCCTTTGATTTTTCTTTTAGGGTATACCCTCTTTACATTTTTTAAATTTTTTTATTTTTTGGTTTTTCAAGAATATGGAACACCTTTGCTCAAGAAAAAGGTTTGAACATATTCCATAGTTCAATCAAGACAATCATGAAAAATGACACCTATTGGTATAGAATTAACCGAGAGTCAACTATGGGACTTCAATCACAAGCAAATATATTTCATGGAAGCTGAGGAAATTAAGCTTAAAATATAATTTTTTATAGCATACACATAACACATGAAGAAAATTGGAGCATAATACTATGAATTCTAAGTAATCATGAGAATATGAAGCTAATGATAATATGAGAAATGGAAAAACACAAACACATAAGGTTAAAGGAAATCTCAGGTTTGAAAGACAATTTCTGCAACTGTATATTAGTTTGGTGAAACAAAATTACATAATAGTCCTCTCACCTACATTCATCAACCAACCCCCTGAAATCTCATTTATGGAGTGAGATCTCTATTACAAAGGTCTTCCACCTCGGCTAGACTTCGATACTTGACCCAGAGATCTAATTCAACTAGGATTACATCATTTTGAGGAATACTAGCGATATTTTCTGTTTTAGTAGAGTTGGTAATAAAAAAGGACTCTATGACCATTAATTACTTAGAAAAAAATGTCTAGCAACCCATGTGGTCATCCCTCTCGAATCAAACTACCATGTTGAGGTGGCCAACTGATACACTGGATCTAAGGTCTTCATAAAACTGATTTGATGATGAGCTGTCCATTTCTGTGAGGTGGCATCATGATGAGATGTTTATCCATGTCAGTCATTTGGAGTGGATTGCTGAGCTACCCCCTTAAACAGATGACCCAATGATATCCATGATCCCATTAGATGACTCAACCACTTATTTACTACATTGACAGCCCAAAAAGGTCAAAAAATGCATAATGCTGGAAAAAACAGAGCATTAGGAACTTCTGTAGCGTACTTTTATAGCAACTTCAAAAATCCATCTTCTACACATTTTTTGACTTTTCTAACTACTGGAGGATCTTCCTTGGGACTAATGAGGTGTATACATGCTCCAGGTCACCCATGTTTCGAGACTTTTCAAGAAGTTTTTCTTTAAAGAAACCTACAACACTTTCGTTGTGAAAACTCACCTTCAAGCCTAGAGTACGCTACGAAAGTACCTAGTTCACTGTATTTTTCTCTTTTCTTCTTCTTTTACCTCAAAACATTTCTAAAGCATGTATATTCTTGGTTATGATATCATAAGACAAAATTTAATTCAAAAATTTGTGGCTTACCATGTTTCATGGTTTAACAACATCATCTTGCACAATCATCTTAAGACCCTTTTTCTTCAACTCTTCTTGCACCATCTCCATCTGTAATTCCAAGCTTTTGACTTGATCTTGCAGCTTCTTTATTTTTTCTTGTAGCCACCTATTTCTCTTATAAATATGATTCATCATCTTATGCAGGGGTAGTGTCCTATTCAATGTCTTCCTTGACTTATCTGCCATCTCATTGAAGAAATATAGTTGTTTTCTAACATCCCTTTTGAAATTTTCCATCTCCAGCCTTTCTTGTTTGAAATCTGCCAACACCAACTTGGATTCCAGGACCTCTTCTCTAGCTTCCCTCAGCTACTCTTGTAAGAGCTCAAATTCAGTCTTTTCCTGGACTTGCTCTTTACCTTTTCTTATCTTGATTAACTCTGCCTCTGCTGGAGACAATTTTGCTATTTCTTCCCATGATGACAACTTCTTCTTCTATGGTTTGCTAGGAATCTCCTTTGATTTTTTTCCCTTAGATATTTGTGACCCTTCTTGGACAAAATGTGTCCTGGTGAAGTATCAGATCACAAAAAAATAACAGATACCCATTTGAGGGCTCGGTGAGAGCTTTCCAACGGTGCAGACGGTTCGTCAAACGGGGCTACGGTGTGGTCGCAGCAGTTGAAAGAAGAAACGGGGGTTCTCTTTTAATAAGGCAATTTTCCCTCCAAAATCACTCATTTTCTATTGTTGCTGTGGTGAATGTAGAGAGGAGAGAAGGCCCTAAATCTTGCGGCGAACGTAGCGGACAAACCGACCGTTGGAATCGAGATCCGTCAGTTGCAGGTAAGAGGCCTAACCTTTCTCTTGCATTTTGATGGATTAAACTTTCAGTTTAGGGCCCAGAATTCTAGAAATAGCCCCTCCTTCATCTCTACGGCCGGGTCGCACTTTTTGGGCCAAAAAGTGCGACCTGGGAAGCAGGTTTCAGGCAAAAAAGTGCGACCTGTCCCAGAAATGGGCAGAAAACTGCGACCTGGGAGATGAGGGGGTTTTGGTGCTATTTTATGGCTGGAAGTTAGGTTTTGGTGTTTGGTTATGGTTTTCCCGATCTGTAAGATGAAAAAGATGATGTGTTTGTGCAGGTATGGAAGATTTACGGGTTAACTGGAGAGAGAGAGAGACCTGGGGACACTATGGGCAGAGATCCAGGCGGATCAGGGCGTCCGTCGTGTATTGGCCAGGTTTGGGGTTCTAAAGTTTTTGGAGAACCCTCTGATGAGAGCAGGAGAACCGTTATTGGCCCAAATTATCAATTACTTGGATCCAGATCAGGAGGTCTTTGTAGTGCAGGGGCACAGGATCGAACTGACGGTCCAGGACATGTATTTCCTGACTGGTCTCCCACCACTGGGGATGGTGGGAAACACACAGCCAGTATTGCCGCGGGGGCGGCATATCATGGAGTTTGTGGAGCGTCATTGTCGACCGGGTCTCCAAGTCAAGGGGACTCGAATACCGATCGGGGATCTAGAGAGGCTAGAAACCGGTGCAGTGGCTGCAACTGTGCTGCGTATCCTGGGCAACCAGGCGCTCCATCACATCACTGGGGGGAAGATGATGATATTGGAGAGTGTGCTGGGTGGGACCTACTATGGGTGGGCCCAAATGATGTTGGTGTCGCTAAAGCGACAGTTGTCGCTATGCAGGCGGCAGGTGAACCATGATTGCTCATATGGGACTTTATTGTGCGCCTTCTTCTTTGAGAAGATCCCGACCTTGAGGCCTCGTGTACAGCTTCCAGATGGGGGCCCGAGAGAGCCCAGGATGCGCCGTTGGGGACGGCTACTGTGCAGAGGAGGAGGAGGGGCGGTCGAGCGAGTGTTTCGACCTGAGTTTTTTGCCCATTGGGATCAGATGCCATTGTACATAGACGACTATCCCTATAGTGGGATGAGCTACTGTGGAGACCCGGACCTGCCACTTCCGCCTGGTCGAGTCTGGGGGCCCGATGGTAAGTGACAGATTGCTATTCTTGTGTGGGCATGTTAAAGTTTTTTGAATAGTAGTTTAGGGTACTGATTCATGTACTTTTGGTATGCAGATATAGCACCGGTAAAACCAGCCGGATATATGGGACGACCGGCAGCATCTGGAGCTACAGGTCCGAGTGGGTCGAGAGCGGCGCATAATGAGGATGCAGCCGCCCTGCTGGAGGACATCCGCCGTAGATGCGAAAGGTTGTTGACCGGAGTATCAGAGCGCGGGTGGCAGGACTTAGATGACCAGTTCATAGAGCCATGTGTTGGTCTACCCTCGGAATGGCGAGGTGTCATGCGGCACATGGCGATGGCCGGTCAGGCGATGCGCGATCTACATGCTGCAGGGGCAGAGCCATTGGCCCGGGATCCTCCAGATAGTGATTAGGGGTGGGGCATGTGGTGCCCCCTATTATGTATGTAGGGGCAGGTGGTGCCCCCAGTTTTGGGTTATTTGTAACATGCTATGGGCATGTCATATGTATGGACTCTAAACACATGTTTTGCGACACATATTATGGATATGCATCGTTTTTTGATGGTTATGAATGTTATTGTCTTGTATGAAATGTGTGTGATAAATGCCAATCTAGAACATGGTTTGCAATACTATCTACATAGTGATTCTGTTCTCGAGGTACATGGTTGAAATTTATGGTTTCAAATGCACGTATCAAGAGTTTCACTCGTAAATAGCGTCTAAACAGCACAGGGTTATGCACACGATAAACACCATTTAGTTGCATTACAAGAAGTAGGGAATCCAAACGAATGTGCAGATGGAGGATGCGATGAAAAAGGGCATCGGCTAAGAGACCACGCACTGCATCATATTCGGCCTGATTGTTGGTGGCAGAACCAATGCAGAACCCGTTAGAAAGAACAAGGGTATGCAAGGGGGTGAAGATGGCCCAACTTGCCGAGGCTAGATTCCGGGAGTAACGACTTGCACCATCGGCGTAACCGATAAAGGGTGTGGACGGGGGGTCCTGTGGAATGGTGTTACAAGACAACAAATGAGGGGAGGAGAGGCAATGACGGCAGCGTGAGTGCACAGAAGACATCGGGCGGCAACTGCGGGAGGGAGTGCAAGGAGCAGGATGACTGTGACTCATATACAAACTGGAGGGTGGTATATGAGGGCTATCGGAAGTATGGAGAGGACTCGGGCTGCGGAGGTCAACAGAGACACGGGTGGAGTAATCTCGCGTATGGGTAGAAAAGGGGTGGTCAGGTGACACAACAGGGGAGGATGCAGGGGGGCTAGGCTCCAAGTGTCTCGCAGAGGAGGATAGGTAAAGAATGGTTACAGTAGACTCCGTCATCTGAACATCAGGGGGGGGAATGTCGATGGGAGCGGGGGGATCCTCAGGCTGACCTGAAGCGTACTGCGCGAGGATGGGAGAGGCGGATTGATTTTGTTCAACCTCATACTCTCGGATCACCTCTAAAGAGGCGCGGTAATGCGTCAGGTGAGGACAATGGTGGGAGTAATGGCCATGAACACCGCACAAAGCACAGGGCTTGTTGGTGCGGAGAGTCTTGGGGTTCTTGGTTACGGACGAAGAAGGAATGGAGGCTTCAGGGACCGTAGACTCGGGGAACGCGACTTTAACCATGGGCTGAATACGGGGCAACTCGGGACAAGCATGGGTGGCATGACCGGTGACATCACACAAGGCACAAGGCTTTGCGGGGGGAGGAGGGGCCGGGTCAGTCGTGGTGGTCTTGTCTTTGGGTGCCCCCTTGCGGGCTTTGCCTTTCTTCCTGGGAGCCGTCACGACAGGAGAAGGGTCCTGTGGAGGTGCTGGGGGCACAGTGGCAACGGAGGAAGCGAGGGGGACCGGTTGAACCGGTGTCAAAGCCATATAGGGTTTGGGGTGACCAGGAGGGGTGGCGGCTGGGGGATCAAGGTACCAGACCGGTATGCCCAAGGTCAAGTTAAGGAGAGAGAGGGTGGCCATGACGGGGACAGAATATACTCCGGGAGGGGGAGCTAGGAAAGGGATCTGCCCAACAGGGTAATGACCATGAGGGACGGCTTCGAGATGGTTAAGGCCAGGAGGAACCGATCCAGGAGGATAAAGGGGTTCAGGGATACCAGCTGTAGGGGGAGGGCCAGAAGGAGGAGGTCCGGCTGGCTGAGATGAATGGCTAGGAGCGGGTTGCGGAGGGCGAGGGGGAGGTTGCTGACTAGCCAAGGCAGGCCGCTTACGGGCAGCCTGGGACGATTGCATCATGCAAACATTCGATAAGCTGGGATCGGTGACAGGAGGAGGGGGAAGGTTAGGGAAAGTTCCAAGCAGGGAGGAATCTTTGTAAACGCCGAGGGAGACACTGGTCAAGGAATCGACGGTTTTCTTGTTGGCTACAGAAGAGATGGTCGTCTCAGGTGAGGTCTGAGATTTTGGCTCATGATATGTCAACTGGTCAATGGTGACTATCCTTCCATTATGGGGGAAAGACATCTTGCGGAAAACCGCGGATGGGACAGCGGACATAGCATAGGTGTAGCTTCGCCCCAATAGAATGTTGTAGTCTAGCGGGGCGTCGATGACTTCGACGTCAACGCAAACAGTCTTACCGGCGAGGGTGATAGGACAATTACGAAATAGGCCAATGGGCTGGGAGGCATGGCCGTCCCACGCTCGAAGGGTGATCGTGGAAGGGGCCAACTCAGGGGATCCGAGTTGCTTCCAAACCAAAGCGGACATCACGCAGGTGGATGCCCCCTCATCAATTATGCACCGGGAAACGTTGGCGTTCCAGATTTTGACTGGGATTTGGAAGGCGACGGAAGGAGGGAGAGGAGGATGGTCCGATTGAGTAGCGTCAAAAACAATCATTTGGTCATCAGCAGGATCTACAGCGCCCACGGCAGATAGTAGAGCCTTCTTTTGGGAAGGGCACGACTGGAGGAGTTCCAGTGTGGAAATGGCGGCAGGAGATTGCGCCAAATCATCTACTATGCTATACGAATGAGCAGCTCGACCGGAAGCAGCGTTTCGACGTAATGGTCCCTTAGGAATTTTGGTATGAACCTCATCTTTGGGTTGAGGGATATGTAAGGGGCCATTCGGTGTCGAAAGAGGCTCTGTAGAACCTGAAGAAGGAGGCTCGGAGGCAGACTGAGCAGGAGGCTGGGGGTACTGGCGAGATCGAGTTTGAAGGTGAAGGTCGACGGTCGGGGAAGGATCGGAGTGCATCATAAGGATCTGGTAATCAGAGGAACCAGAAAGGGAAGGGGGGGTGGCTACCTGGCTGTCGGGCGGTTGGGTAGCCACGAATCCTTGCTGAGGGAAAGGATCAGTAAACACAGCTGGCTGGGTAGTGGCCACATTAGGAGGAGCATGAGGGGAGGCGTGCTGTCTGCGCAATGTGGCTTGAGACTCCCACATCTGCCGCATCTGGGGTAAGAGGGGACAATCGTGGGTGTAATGACCATAAACACCGCAACACGAACAAGGTTTATTAGTGCGAAGCGGCCTGTCCGGATTGGGCTGAGTGCCCTGTTGCTGGTTGGCAGTGTCAGGGTCAACACCAGGATTGGGTCCATGGGTACCAGGGGCAGATTGGTTTGGGTTGCCTCTCCACCTTCTTTGAGAAGAAGGGGGATTAGTCGCGCCCTGCTGTGCAAATACTTGCCCTGGAGGGGGCTGTAAGTGCTGTTGCGGGTTTGGAGGAGGCAAGGGAGATGGAAGCGCATATGCTGGAGGAGCTGGCGCACCAGGCTGCAGATAAAGGTAATGGTTAGGTTGGGCAACATTGAGGTAAGCAGGAGGTTGGGCAAAAGGAGGAGGCATGCCGTATCCTGGATACATGCTACCGGGAGGGGGGAGAGTGCTGGAGGAGCTGGCCCCTCCTTGAGGGAGACCATAGCCCATAGGAGGTTGAGCGTATGGATGGGAAAGGGCTCCAACGATACCGTCGGCGGAATGAGATGCCCCCGGGGCGTTAGTGCCACCGGGCCTGGGGATGTCAGGAAGAACGGTATAAACATAACCAGATTGAGCGTAGATCAGGTCATATTTTAAAGCTATTTGGAGGGCGGCTTCTTCAGTTTGAGGAAAGTGAGAGGCGACATCTTTGCCGATGGGAGACGGGAGGGTGCGAAGGAACCAGTCCATGTAAACCCGATCCTCAAAGAGAGGAGCTCGACATAAGCTCCGTCTTCGTCGCCATTCCTGAACATGGGCAGAAAGGCGTGTGGAAGAGGATTGCTTAAATGAAGTCAAGAGCTCCGTGCCGGTGTCGTATCGGAGAGGGAGCTGGAAGTACGACAAAAAGGCTTGGGCAAGAGTCTCGAACGTGGTATGGGAGGAAGTGGCCTGTTCGACATACCATTTAGAAGCTTCGCCGGTAAGCGTGCGTTGGAACAAACGAAGACGGATGGAGTCATCGGTAATGGAATTGGAGGAACACCACATGTGGAAATATCGGACATGATTGGTTGGATCTTCTCCAGCTTGGCCTTCGAATTTAGGGATGTCGGAAGGGAGCTTGGTTGGCATGGCAGGCCAACCAACATCGTGGCAGATAGGGTCATTGATCAACTGATTGAAATCGGGGAGGCTGAGGCCTGCAATGTATGGCAGCAAGGGGGTGGCCGGGGTAGTTCCTGTGGCGGTTCCGCTAGTAGTCGGGCCGGCATTAGGGCCGGGAGAACCGCTAGCGTTAGGCCCTAGACCAGACATAGTGAAGGTGGCAGGGGGAGAACCAGGAGGAGAAGGAGAACCCGATGAATCAGGAGAGGAGTCAGAGTGCGAACTCGAAGGAGCACTGGCTCGACGACGGTGGGGTGGAGCAGGTCGATCAACCAGAAACTGAGGGTGAAGGCCAAGAAGTCTCTGGGAAAGGCGCCTAGGGGGCGCAATGATGACAGGAAGAAGGAAACCGACAGGGGCAGAAAGGGACAGAATCAAGAGAGGTCAAGGGCAGACAAGGTGTAGTGACAATTGATTTTAGAGTCTTTGCCACGCGGTGTTAACTAGGCGCTTCTTCACTTAGGGTCGGTGTGTGGTGTGTGTTAATTTCAATTTTTTAAAACCCTTTTCGTTTTGAGAGAAAGAAAAAGTGTGCTGCATAACTGAAAAGAAATCTGCAAAGAACATTATATAATGCTGAAATAACAGAACATTTAACAGCTAACCATGCATCAATCTATCCCAAAAAGGTTGGTCTCTCAAAACTACTCTAAAAGAGGGCAAAAATCTAGTCAAAACACACATAAAAAGAGGTCAATAGATCTAGGGTCAAAAGGGATAGGGATCTAAAGGATAAAGCTGCTGAAAAGAGGTGCAGATCACAGCCAAGAGACAGAGGCAAGGTGGCTGGAAAAAGGAAGGTAATCAGCAAAAAGCGGAGGGGGCAAGGAGGAGGCCCTAAAAGTAGATCCAAAAAAATCTTCAGGAGGTGATTTGAGAGGTAGAAGAGCTGATTACAATGGATCTGAAAGGGAGGTAACAGATCTGGAAAAAAGGAGGCTGAAGCTCTGAAAAACAGACGGCTGAAACAGCTAAAACTCTTCCACCAAAAGTGGAGGGTACTAAAGCCCTAGGGGGCTAGGTTCCCACTTAGATGAGTAAAAACAGATCAGAACTTGGTCAAAGCGGGCTGAGACAGAGGCTGAAAGACCGTGACAGAAGCTGGAGAAAAACCCATAAAAATTGCAGAAAAATCACTGAAAAACTGGCAGGTCGCAGGTTCTGACCTGTTTTCAGTGCAGGTCACAGAAAAGGGGCAGAAAAGTGTGACCTGGAGGTCCAGGTCACAGGTTATGGGCCAAAAAGTGCGACCCCCCATTCCGGTTGTCTTGGTGGCAGATTTTCAGAAAAGTTGATGTGTCAGTTGCGGCTGGTGTCACTTACCTGTGCAATAGGGCCAGAAACACACGGAAGTTAGAAATTTTGATGTTTTAGGGTTTTATGTGAGAAAAAAAACATAAAAATAGGAAAAATAAACAGCTGAAAAGAAACCCTAGGGTCTGAAGTAGCTGGATATGCAGGAATATGAAAAACGACAGCGGTCGTAATTTAAAACCCGTGTGGAGTCGCCATTTGTTAGTATGAATCCTTTGTCGAAGTGTACGAAAAAGGACCACTTTAGCTACGCATAACTAATAGCCCTAACAACACAAGTGGCTGCCAATATCTTCAGATCTGCGGTTAGTTGAACATAAAAGAGCTGCAAAAACCAGATCTATGCATGGAAAGACATTAAGCAGAAAAAATAAGGGTTTGCTCCATATACCAATAGACAAGACAAGAACAATTTTTGAAAGAATTTTTGTATTAATCGGGCACCTGGGAGGAAAACAAGAAGGTGTATCCAATTCTCCTTAGTGGGATGGGTTCTTGGAAGTCCTCAGCACTTCAGATCTAAGATTTCTCTCTCTTGTTGGTGTAGAAAACCCAATGCAAAGAATAGAGCTCAATGGGAGCTCACACAGCAAATGATGGAAAAATGGGACCAAGTGTATAGATCCGGAGTGATCTAATAGGCAACAAAAGGTGAAGAATGGTAGGAAAAACCCTCCTATTTATAACAAAATATTGGGTCATTCTAGATCTTGGTGCATGGGTTAACCAAATCTAGATCCACTTTTTATGGAATATTTTATTATATTTGTTGGAGGGAAAAGGTATTTGACTTGGGTCAAATCACTTAATTTGTCAAAAATAAATAAATAAATGATTTATTTATCTTTTTAAGGAAGCGGTTAGAAGATAATCAAATAAATAATGATTTATTTAATTATTTAAGGAAGTGGTTGAAAGATAATTAAATAAATAATGATTTATTTAATTATTTGTGGGTGATTTGGTCATATTTAATAAGGAATATTATCTAAATAAAGTTTAAATAATTATTCCTAGAAAATAATAAGATAAATAAAGGTTTATCTAATTAATTTCTTTGATTTTGGGTTAAACATGACTGGGAATAATAATTAAATTATGGTTTAATTAATTATTCCATGAGGAAAATCAAACAAATATGGGTTTGTTTAATATTTCCTTTTGGGGTTTTCCTGTTTTCACATAGTGAAAGCAATTTTACTTAGGGTAAAATTGGTCTTACATGGTGTACTTGGGTTCATCTAATGATAATAGGTTAGATGACCAAAAAATGATGTAACAGCTTCCTCAGTTTGAAGATGAACCCTGAATCTTGTTTTGAAAAGTCTAATTTATTGGCCGTAAGGTCCTTCTTTTTGGTTTCTTCTCCCTTAGTTTCCATAGGCTTTACCATAGGAGATTCTTCAATCTCAATGGCCTCCAGGATGTCTACAAACTTACCTCTTCCCTCAGCCTGAATTATAGTAAGCCTCTTGTGGGTCCTTGTGTATGTTTTTACCTGACTGCTGGTAGAGGTTTTTTTGATGCCACAGTCTCCTGCACTTGCTCAATCTCCAGCTCCATAGGTTCTTCTATAGGGTGCATTTCAATCTCACGACCAACTGAAGATTCAACTCCTGAATCCTTATTTTTCCTTAGTGTATTTGGTTTGGATTTTGGTGTCTTCTTTGAAGTGAGGAAATCAAATTCATATCCACTCAAAAACATGAATGTATACCAATCCCTTCTTAGTTTATTCAATTCTTCCAATACCAGCAATTTGATCAAAGCATGATGGAAAACATAAGTGTCACTGGTTTCAGGTTTTTCCTGAACCTTATCTGCCATTTTTCCCAAACTCCTAAGCAAATAATAAGGTAATTACAATGGTTGTTTACATGTGAAGTGTAGAAGTTGTTTGAAATGATACTGATAGATCATATGGAATCTACCTTCACAGGTGAAATACTTATGAATCACCATTAAGAATTTGGAATAATTCTCCTAATTGAGGCAGGTTCCGGGAATTCCTGAAATCATATCCATGCCTTTATGCTCCTCCTTCAAAAATTCATCATAGTTCTGCAGCTTAATTTTCATCACCTTAAACCATGCCTCTCCTGATATTTGGATTTTAGTAGCCTATGCAATTGTGTCAGGAGACACAACAAAGTTTTAAATTCCTACTTTCAACCCTGTACCAATGAAATTAACAAAAAAATCCTTCGAAACCTAAGCATGGTATAATTGTAGCTTTTGGGAGAATCGAAGGCAAATTACATCAGCAAATGCCTGTGAGAATTTGGGGTCTTCCTCAAGCAACCTCATATCCATAGGCTCATATCTAACAACGGTTCCACCTTTATTCGATTTCTTCTTTGATGCCATATCTTCAAAAATTTGTTGATTAGTTCCTTCCTTGACACCTTCAAAAACCTTTGAGACAACACACAAATACTTTTACATAGGTGAAAATAAGCGTATGACAGTTACTGGTGAGTACCTAGACCTCTAGACTATTGGCAAAACATTTGAAGCAACTTACAAGGATGAGGGTAATGTGTTTAAATTGCAAATAAGAATGAACATGTGGGATAAATGGGTGAACAAAAGACATAATGAAAGGGAAATGATGACCAAGCATGCGTATGAAATATGATGACACATAACAGAATGGAGCAATGATGGGCTAAAATGATTTGGCAACTAACTAATTCGACCTTTATGAAAAAAACACAACCTTTTTCCCACCGTTAGCAAATAAGATAAGTTTTGTAGCGCATGCAGTGTTCGGGAGGTTGAATTCACTACAGAAGTGTCAAGAACTTCTGTATCAAACCCTGATTGTTTTACATTGATTCCGCTACAGATTTTGGTGGAAGTGCCAAGTGTACAAAAATGACCAGTTTTACTCATGCATGATATTTTTTTTAGATTTTTCTTTGACATGACCCCTATCACATGAAAAATGACCTTCAAGACCCCTCACATATGTGCATTTTTTTTGTTTGAAAATTTGAATTCCAAATACCTTATTCAAACCTAATTGACTCAACCTAATTAACTTAAGACCAACCTAAAATAACCTAATTTTTATCATGGATAACACTACAACAAAAAAAACAAAATTGCATGAGGCATATTTCTTTTCAAAAACATAAAGTTTCATTACATTAGCATTCTTATTAGAAAAAAAGTATTTAAAAATACTTCTCCAACACCAACCCCCCATTTGATCATGTGGTGTGAGAAGAACCACATCACCATCCACTTTTGCATGTTAAATAAGAAGAGATGGAAAATGAGGTAGAAGAAATTGATGGAGATGATGAGAATGAAGAAGATCCTCTTGGATTTCCCATTCAAGATACTGATGTCACTGTGCATATGAAGAACATTCCTCCATATTTCCTTTCCAAATTCCATGGTATGAGGTCAGAGGATCCATAAACCTTTCTCTTTGAATTTGAAATTGTTTGTAGATCTTATGGTTACTTATTAAACACTCAAAAATTGAGATTGTTTCCGACAACATTAAAGGATAGAGCTCTTAAATGGTTCATTAGTTTAGGGACTAATTCAATAAGATCATGGAAAAATATGCAAAAGATATTTCTAGGAAAATATAAAGATCATGATCTTAAGGAAGAAAATTTTAGAATGAATAAAAAAGAAGATAAGAGCCTTGAGGATCTAATGGAGAGGCTCATGTATAATGTTAATTGGGAAAAATTGCATCATTTAAGATTTTACATATTAAAAACGCTCTTACTTAAAATAATTAGGGATGAGTGGATTGATCTCCTTAATTTCATGAGTAGAGGAGATGTATACCAATCATCATTTGAAGAAATCTATGAAACATTCCAGTGCATATCAATAAGAAGGGCCAGAGTAAGTAAATCAACATCAACATTGGTAAGTCAAGCTGATCTTGGAAATTTTATTCACAACTTTAAAACATAAATTCTTAGCAATCTAAGTGAACACGTAGAAATGTTAAGAATGCAAAATGAGAAAAAAGAAGATGTTGATATTTGTGTTATCCATGCAGAAACATATGCTACTACATACTGTCCATCATTACCAAGGTTGAAGGAATTGTACCAAGATGACAATGGAGTATGTCAATCACCAAAGAAACTCTATTATGTAGCTCCAAGAGGACCATGGCAGCCTTATTGTTGGCGCGATTTTTGCTGTTCCTGTCGATTTTTGCTGCTCTATTTCTGATTGCCGCGTTGGTGCTCTGTTCCTGCTGGCCGAGTTGTTGCTCTGTTCCGTGCTGGGGCTCTGTTCCTGCTGTTACGTCCGCGCTCTTCAAAATCTGCCGGGTATGTAGTTACGTCCGCCATCTTGAAAATCAGTTTGTAGTTTGTAGTTGTATCTGCTGTTACGTCCGGGCTCTTCAAAATCTGCCGGGTATGTAGTTACGTCCGCCCTCTTGTAATTTGCACCGAGCCACTGTATCACTGTAATTTGCACCGAGCCACTGTAATTTTGGCATCATATCACCGAGCCACTGTACCACTGTAATTTTGGCATCATATCACCGAGCCACTGTAATTTTGGCATCATATCACCGAGCCACTGTACCACTGTAATTTGCACCGAACGTGTAATATAGTTCGAACTTGATTTCAAAGAGATGACCAAAATTATGTGGTAGAAATGTGAAATCTTAGTTGGGTATTTATAGTTCGTCGTGGCAATTTATGCTGTGATTTTCCCTTTCTTTCAGGCTGACCGTTCACTAGACTGTTATAGATCTTGGCGTGCACGCTATTGTTTCTACATCTGCTATGAATGGGTCTGTGCTAGTTGGGGCTTCGATCATGACCATTCGGAGTGGCCTTCTGTGCTGTGTGATTTACACCCGCCTTCATCATCAGTATTAGAGTGTCATGGTCCCTGCCTGCACGCCCCAGTGATTTTTCTTTTCTTTAACTTTGTATTTGCCACCGTCTCCGAATGTGATTGTTGGAAATATGATGCAGAATGTTGTCCTTGATGGCAACCCACTGAATGAAGATGTTGACATGCGACTGTTGACATGTGTTGTTCTTGATGGCAATCCACCTGATGAAGTTATGCTTGACTTGATGGACTTAGTAAATGATATCTGATATGATGTTTGTTGACAATATGATGCTAAGTGTTGTCCTTGAAAGGCAACCCACTTGATGAAGATGATGACAACTTACTTGATGAAGTTATGCTTAAGAGAATGTGTTCCTAATGAAGAAATTATGATGTTTCTACAGTGTGTACAGAAGGCTATGAAGAAAGGATTTCAGAATGTACTCAAAGTATGATGAAAAAGAGTATGTCTCTTGGTATACGCGGATTGGCCTAGGGGAAGTCGCGTATGCACGCGAAAAAGAACGTGCCAAGTCGCGTATGGGCTAAAGCGCTCAAAAAGTACAAAACCAAGGGTAACCACCATGGTATTGACCCATTGTATTGGGTAATGATCCGCCTAATTGACCCCGTCCAGGTAGTTTTGGGCTCGTGGTATTGTTTTGGTCCATGGTATTGAAAAAGGGGCTCATGGTATTGAAAAAGGATAATCCTATATAAAGAGATGAAATTCATTATGCAAATTATGAGTGTGGGTGCAAGATGTCTGAGCTTGAATGAATACTTCTCTCTGAAGTATATCTGAATGGAAAGGGTTACACTTGAATGATAAATCTGAATGTATGATGCACCAATAATGAAGAAGGGGATCTAGATCTAAATTGCTCTTGTATTTGCTAGATCTGATTATGGAAGGCTTAGATCTGTGATGAGGCGAGCATCCAGGCGAACATCTGTCTGAAGCAAAAGGGTAGATCTGAACTGAATATCTGATCTGATGAAGTATGCTGCTCTGTAATGATTGAAGATCTATACGCTACTTCACCGCGGAGGAAGCGCGTATATACGCGGCTTCAGCGAAGAGAAAGAGCGTATGCGCAATAAAATATACACTGAGGTATACGCTGGTTTGTGTGGACGGGAGCCGTATACACGACATCATTGAAGTGTGCTTTTCGTATGCAACTAGGTTTGTCAAGCAAGGGGTAAGGAAATATCCGGACCGTTTCCGCCGTGTTTCTCTATCCGATCTCGTATTGATATGTATCCACAAGATGCAGGCTTAGCTTAAAAGTATGGTAAGGGTCCAGTCTGGAAGTATGATGAAATGTGGCCTGCAAGTGGTGTTCTATTGAAGTTGTTGTATCCAGTGTGAAAATTGATGAAACGTGGTCCATAGAGGTGCTGAGGGTTGTAGCCTTCAGTCAGGGGGTCGTAGCTCCCTTCCAGGTGAGGCTGGTAAACGAGATCGGGGTGTCGTAGCTCCCTTCCAGGAGAGGCTGGTAAACGAGTCAGGGGGTTGGAGCTCCCTTCCAGGAGAGGCTGGTAAACGAGCGCAGGTGGGTGCCTGCGTGCTGGTCAAGTCTGCGCCAGCACATATGTTGTAAGATGTTTTCTCTATAATAAAATATTGAAGGCTGAGAAACTGCAGCGATGGTTTTCTCCCGATTTGGGTTTCCACCTAAAAATCCTGGTGTTCATGTGTGATGCTTTGTGTGATGGTTTATTCTGTTCTTACTGCACATGTTTACTGTTTATTGAACATCTGATGAATGAATGATGGAATAATATAAGTGAAGATTTAATGACAGATCTAGATCTCTGTGTATACGCTAGTTTCATAAAGGGGATCTGCGTATATACGCTAGTTTACTGAAGGAAAGTAGCGTATGGGTTTTAAGGAATGAAAAAGTAAAAAGATTTGATTATGCAGTAAATACTGATTCACCTTCCCCCTCTCAGCATTTTTCCCAACAATTGGTATCAGAGCAGGTTCTTCTACAGAAGCTTGATCGCTTGAAGAAGATCCATCGCCATGGGAAGTCAAGAAGGAGTGATGTCTATAAAGCCACCTCTATTCAATGGAAGCAATCTGATATTCTGGAAGGTACGAACAAAATCATATCTGCAAAGTCTTGGTGCAGATGTATGGGCAATCGTGCAAGAAGGTTATCAATACCCGGCAAATATTCCTACTGATGCAGCTGAAAGAAAGAAGTATGAAATCAATGCCAAAGCAGTGAATGTCTTATTGGGAAGCATGTCTGAATCAGAATTTGCTAAAGTAATGCAGCTACATTCAGCAAAAGAAATATGGGACAAAATCATTCTAAGCTATGAAGGAGACACAAAGGTAAAAGTGCAAAACTCCAAACTCTTAGAATTGAATATGAAAATTTGAAGATGCATAGTGATGAGAGTGTTGCCAGTTTCTTTCTTCGTCTGGATGATATTGTAAATCGAATGAGAAATTTGGGTGAAACCATAACTGATACTACTCTGGTGGAAAAGGTCTTAAGATCCTCGACTTCAAAATTTGACTCTAAAGTTTCAGCTATTGAAGAAAGGCAAGATCTGCAATCGCTTACTATTGTTCAATTACATGGTACTCTGACCGCTTTTGAAATGAGACAAGGAGGTCCTTCTCAAGTAAGAGAAGCTGCTTTTAAGGCATCTACAAAAGGAAAGGAAAAGGAAGTTGTCAAAGAATCCAGTTATATATCCGATGAAGAAGAAGCGAATTTCGTGAGAAAGCTCCAACTAGGTACTGGAAGATTCAAAGGTAAGCTTCCCTTCAAATGTTTTGAGTGTGGAAAAGTTGGTCATTATGCTGCTAAATGTCCTTATAGAGAAAAGCATGGTAAAGAGAAACAATTTGAGAAGAGAAAGAGTTATTATACAAAAGAAGATGATGATGAAGTGTCCAGTGAAGATGAAGAAGATTCTAACCAAGATCTGAAAGTGCTCATGGCTAAGAAGCAAAAGAAGAAGGTTACTCGAGGAAAGGAGATACCTCATAAATCATGTATAGCAAAAATTGAAGAAGATGAAACAGATTCTGACGAAGATCTACAAGCACTCATGGCAAAGAAGAAAAAGGAGAAGGCCACTTGTAATACTCTTCTTTGTGTAAACAATAGTAAAGATAGTGAAAGTAAAGTTGTGGATCTAGAAGAAGCTCTCAAGATTAAAGAAGAAGAACTACAAAGTTCATACAATAAGCAAGAAACTATCTATAAAGAGATGATCTCACAAATGAAAGATCAAATAGAAATGTCGAATGGACAGGTGGAAGTATCAAAGGTTTCCATACTTCTATGCATCATATCGAATTAAAGATCTAGAAGCAGATCTTGAAAAATCAAGCAAGAAGAATGAAGGACTTGAAGCTGCAATCATTTGTCTTCAGGAAGATTTAGAAGCATCAAGTAAGAAAAATAAGGAACCTCTACAATCATTTGGAAAGGAAGGCCTTGAAGCAGAAATCATCTCTCTCAAAGAAGATCTGGAAAAATCAAATAAGAAGAATGAAGAGCTGCAACAAACATGTGAAGGAAATGAATATTGGTTGAAAGAAGAGATTCTAAATCTGAAGGATCAAGTTGAAGATGGAAGAAGAAAAGAAGAAAGCATGAAAAAGCAATGTCAAGCCTTGGAGGTTGAGGTAAATATTCTCAAAGGTAAATTAGAAGAAAAGGTTAAACTTTTGAGGTTTCATGATAGTACTAACATTTTGGACAATATTCTGAGTAATCAAAGGTCTCCTGCTATCAAACATGGTCTTGGTTTCCATGAAAATGTTAAAGGAGAATCTAGCTCACAAGGAAGTGCCAAAAATTCAGAAGATGTCAATGCAAAACCTGATGTGTTGAAAGAAACAAAAGATCAACCAACATTCATGAATTCTCGAAGGAATTCATTCAAGAATGTTGAATGTTTTAAATGTCATAATCATGGGCATGTTGTAGCAAATTGCAGAAGCAGAACAATTCAGCCACAAACAAACAGGTTCTACTCAAAAAGGTACTCTAGTAGCTTCAAGGGATATTGTTTTTCATGTAACAAGTATGGACATAAAGCAGCTGATTGTAAAAGGAGGAAGAATAGAAATACTCATTATGATTCGTATGTGTATTTCTCTGACCACATGAGATGTTATGCTTGTAACAAGTATGGGCATGTAGAAAAAGAATGCAGGATGAACATATCTGGGAAAGTGGACAATTTTCAACACACAGTTGGAAAGCTCAAGCAAATTTGGAAAAAGAAGGAGGACCGATCAGAAACGTAGGGAATTCTGATCCTACTGCAGTCATCCGCTTCTGAAGCTGACTTTGCTTATTGGCTACAGGAATGATGTGAGATACATTATGAGTTCTAGTAATGTATCGTCACAAAGGGAGCAATGCATGATGACTCTCATGGTTGATTTGATTATACTGGTTATGTTTACTTCTGACAGCACATCTGATGTGGAAAAGACAGGTACAGGAGGTACAAGCTCAGGAAGAAATGAAGGAAGATGAAAATTTTCTATGCTTCACTTTCCATACGCGGGTTCTATGAAACAAAGTCGCGTATACACGCGAGTTCCAGCTGACACAGCCGCGTATGCATTGATATTGAGAAAATTTATCTGATAGCTGAAGATCTGGAGCAGAGGTCCAGGGGGAGCATCAGTCTGACTGCTGATGATTGCACTGTTAGCATTATTCTGGTTATACTCATGATAATGAAATGATACTTGATGTCTTATGTTGAAGTTTATGGATGAGTCCTGTATGCTTGTTAAATGATGAGTATTCGTTGCTGAGATGAAAGTCTCATAATTCAGAGACAAGGACAGATCATGCAGAGATTGTTGCTGATGACTTGCTGTTGAAGGTGTTTCAGATTGCACAAGTTAAGGAAGAGCACTGGTTTAGGGGGAGCAGCAGGTTGAATACTAATGATTGCATTGTTGGCAATATGATTGCTTATTCTTTGGTCTTTATGATACTCATGCTCAAATGATGAAAACTTGGTGCATGGATTTGAGCCCTGATTGCTGATAAGTATCTTTGTGTGCTCACACATGGATGACTTGGATGTCGTTGTTACTATGGTTGAGATCTTTTGCCTTCATATGTTACTTCATGTTAAATCTTGAAGATCATGGTGATATTGGACCACATGGATGATTGCCTGACTCATATTTGAAAATGTTGTTTGGTATGATAATCTATCCTGGAAAGGATATGTTGATGCAGCAAAGAGTTTGCTACAACCATTGGATGACGCTTGAAGACACAACTCCATTGTCCTATCTGTCTGCCCTCACATGGTCCAGGGAAGCAGTCAAATATCTCAGAAAGAAGCTGAACACTGGCTTTTCCTCACACAGAATCAGATCTGGTTGAAATTTAGGAGATGGCTTGGGATACGCTGGTTTCCTGAAACACAGTCGCGTATATACGCGAGTTCCTGCATAGAAAACCGCGTATGTCTGATTGCTGACAATTTTTGGTTGGTTCAGCTCTCTTCAGCACAACTGCAGTGCTGTTTGGTATCTTTGATACTGTTTGGTATCTCTGGTGGTGTTCCAGTTCTCATAATTCTGTTTCTAATGTTTTTTATGAAGATGCCTTGATGATTTGTTGGTGGAAGTTTTCAGGATGCACAAACTAAGGGGGAGCCTTAGTCTTTTGGAAAGATTGCTTGGTTGCCCAGATTCAGGGGGAGAATTAGCGTTGCTGAGTATAATGCAGTGTTGGCATTATGATGGTTCTGAAAATATGTTCTCTTTCTTGAGGACTTTCTATTGTTGGTCTTAAAAGTTATATTTGTAGTTTGATGAAAAGGTCTTGTTGAGACCCATGATGTAAACTGTAATATTCTGTCATGTATGGACTTTTCAATTTGTAAACCCACTTGGTTGGGTATCTGAGTCAAATTTTGTAAACCCACATGGTTGGGTAGCTGAGTCAAATTTGTAAACCCACTTGGTTGGGTAGTTGAGTCTCATATGTAAATCCACTTGGATGGATAATTGATGTAAGTATGAGTCTTTGGTGATAGGAACTTCATAGAGTCATGTACTTCATTGAAAATATGTTTGAAGATTCAGCATGAACTCAGGGGGAGCTTGGCCACTTCAGCACATATCAGATCTGCAGAATGTTTCTTCCACATGAGGAGAAAAGGGGGAGAGTGTTGGTTTTTGATCCGCCCTTTGCCCTTGATGTCACAGGGGGAGAGTGACATGGTGTTTGAATGAAGAGAAGATAATGATGTCAAATGTTTGGGAGAGTGACATATTTGGGAGAGTGACATGGTACCTATCTGTTGTGGTAACCAAACACCATCATGGTTGCCATCAAGTCCAAAGGGGGAGATTGTTGGAAATATGATGCAGAGTGTTGTCCTTGATGGCAACCCACCGAATGAAGATGAAGACATGCGACTGTTGACATGTGTTGTCCTTGATGGCAATCCACCTGATGAAGTTATGCTTGACTTGATGGAATTAGTAAATGATGTAAATCTGATGTGATATGATGTTTGTTGACAATATGATGCTAAGTGTTGTCCTTGAAAGGCAACCCACTTGATGAAGATGATGAAAACT
Organism: Pinus albicaulis; assembly: GCA_034641835.2. Taxonomy (NCBI): domain Eukaryota; kingdom Viridiplantae; phylum Streptophyta; class Pinopsida; order Pinales; family Pinaceae; genus Pinus; species Pinus albicaulis. The sequence goes on from JAXQQM020081635.1 coordinate 181,283, forward strand.
TACTTGATGAAGTTGTGCTTAAGAGAATGTGTTCCTAATGAAGAAAATATGATGTTTCTACAGTGTGTACAGAAGGCTATGAAGAAAGGATTTCAGAATGTACTCAAAGTATGATGAAAAAGAGTATGTCTCTTGGTATACGCGGATTGGCCTAGGGGAAGTCGCGTATGCACGCGGAAAAGAACGTGCCAAGTCGCGTATGGGCTAAAGCGCTCAGAAAGTACAAAACCAAGGGTAACCACCATGGTATTGACCCATTGTATTGGGTAATGATCCGCCTAATTGACCCCGTCCAGGTAGTTTTGGGCTCGTGGTATTGAAAAAGGGGCCCGTGGTATTGAAAAAGGATAAACCTATATAAGGAGAAGAAATTCATTGTGCAAATTATGAGTGTGGGTGCAAGATGTCTGAGCTTGAATGAATACTTCTCTGAAGCATATCCGAATGGAAAGGGTTACACTTGAATGATAAATCTGAATTTATGATGCACCAATGATGAAGAAGGGGATATAGATCTAAAATGCACTTGTATCTGCTAGATCTGCTTATGGAAGGCCTAGATCTGTGATGAGGCGAACATCTAGGCGAACATCTGACTGAAGTGAAAAGGGTAAATCTGAATTGAACATCTGATCTGATGAAGTATGCTGCTCTGTAATGGTCAAGATCTATCGCCACACCATGGGAGGAAGTGCTGCAGAGGCACACGGCTTCAGCAAAGAGAAAGCGCGTATGCGTAATAAAATATACACTGAGGTATACGCTGGTTTGTATGGACTGAAGCGCGTATATACGCGACATCAGTAAAGGGAAAGCGCGTATGCAAACTAGGGTTTGCTGAAGCAAGGTGTATGAAATATCTGATCTGTTCTGCTGTGTTTTTTCTATCTGATCTGTGTTGATATGTATCTGTTGGTGACGTATGTTTGTGCTTAAAAGTGTGGAAAGGGTCCAAAAATATGTTCATTTTCCAACTCGCAAGTGGTGTTCTATTGAAGTTGTTGGATCCAAAGGGTGAAAATTGATGAAACGTGGTCCAAGGTGGTGCCGAGGGTTGTAGCCTTCAACAGGGGTTGTGCCTCCTTCCAGTGAGGTCAGCAACGAGACTGGGGTTTACTTTCTTCCAGGAGAGGCCGGCTGGTAAACGAGGACGGGGGGTCGTAGCTCTCCCTTCCAGAGAGGCCGGTAAACGAGCCAGGGGGCCTCAAGTCGGGTCAAGTCTCGCGCCAGCATTATACAAGTTGTAAGATGTTTTCTATATAAAAAAATATTGAAGGTTGAGACAACGACAGCGGTGGTTTTCTCCCGACTTGGGTTCCCACCTAAAATCCCGGTGTTCATGTGTGATGCTTATGTGTGATGGCTTATTCTGTTCTTACTGCACATGTTTACTATTTATTGAACATCCGATGAATGAATGATGGAATGATATCAGCAAAGAACTGTTGACATAACTAGATCTCTGTGTATACGCTAGTTGCTTGAAAGATATCCGCGTGTATACGCAAGTTTAATAAAGGAAAGTAGCGTATGGGTTTTAAGGAATGAAAAAGTGAAAAGTTTTGAGTATGCAAAGAATACCGTATCACTCCCCTCTCAATGCATTTCCCAACAATTGTACGTAGGGTGGTCCTTCGCGTGCTTGATCGCTTGAAGGAGATCCGTCACAATGGGAAGTCAAGAAGGAGTAATGTCTATAAAGCCACCTCTATTCAATGGAAGCAATCTGATATTCTGGAAGGTAAGAACAAAAGCATATCTGCAAAGTCTTGGTGCAGATGTATGGCCAATCATAGCTGCAAGGTTATCATACCCAAATATTCCTACCGATGCAAATTAAAAGAAAGAAGTATGAAATCAATGCCAAAGCAAGAATGCCTTATTTGGAAGCATATCTCAACTGGGACTACACAAAGTAATGCAACACATTCAAGAAAAGATATATAGACAAAATCATTTCTGGTTATAGAAGGAGACACAAAGGTAAAAAGGTAAAACCTAATTCCTAGAATTGAATATAAAATTAAAGATACAGAAGATGAAAGTGTTGTTGGTATGATTCTTCTGTCATAGATGATACAAAACTGACATGAATGGGTGAAACCACATCGATTTCACTGTAGAAATTAATTTTTTAAGACTCTTGACTTCAAAATTTGACTCTAAAGTTTCCAACAGACAAGAAAGGTATCCGCAGTAATCATATTATTGTTCAATTATACTGTACTCTGATCGCTTTTGATGAGACAAGGAGGTCCTTCTCACATGAGAGATCGCTTTAAGGCATCTACAAAAGGAAAGGAAAAGGAAGTTGTCAAAGAATCCAGCTATATATCCGATGAAGAAGAAGCGAATTTCGTGAGAAAGCTCCAACTAGGTACTGGAAGATTCAAAGGTAAGCTTCCCTTCAAATGTTTTGAGTGTGAAAAAGTTGGTCATTATGCTGCTAAATGTCCTTATAGAGAAAAGCATGGTAAAGGGAAACAATTTGAGAAGAGAAAGAGTTATTATGCAAAAGAAGATGATGATGAAGTGTCCAGTGAAGATGAAGAAGATTCTGACCAAGATCTGAAAGTGCTCATGGCTAAGAAGCAAAAGAAGAAGGTTACTCGAGGAAAAAAGATACCTCAGAAATCATGTATAGAAAAAATTGAAGAAGATGAAACAGATTCTGACGAAGATCTACAAGCACTCATGGCAAAGAAGAAAAAGGAGAAGGTCACTTGTAATACTCTTCTTTGTGCAAACAATAGTAAAGATAGTGAAAGTAAAGTTGTGGATCTAGAAGAAGCTCTCAAGATTAAAGAACAAGAACTACAAAGTTCATACAATAAGCAAGAAACTATCTATAAAGAGATGATCTCACAAATGAAAGATCAAATAGAAATGCTGAATGAACAGGTGGACAAGTATCAAAGGTTTCATACTTATGCATCCAATCGAATTAAAGATCTAGAAGCGGATCTTGAAAAATCAAGCAAGAAGAATGAAGGACTTGAAGCTGCAATCATTTGTCTTCAGGAAGATTTAGAAGCATCAAGTAAGAAAAATAAGGAACCTCTACAATCATTTGAAAAGGAAGGCCTTGAAGCAGAAATCATCTCTCTCAAAGAAGATCTGGGAAAATCAAATAAGAAGAATGAAGAGCTGCAACAAACATGTGAAGGAAATGAAGATTGGTTGAAAGAAGAGATTCTAAATCTGAAGGATCAAGTTGAAGATGGAAGAAGAAAGGAAGAAAGCATGACAAAGCAATGTCAAGCCTTGGAGGTTGAGGTAAATATTCTCAAAGGTAAATTAGAAGAAAAGGTTAAACTTTTGAGGTTTCATGATAGTACTAACATTTTGGACAATATTCTGAGTAATCAAAGGTCTCCTGCTATCAAACATGGTCTTGGTTTCCATGAAACTGTTAAAGGAGAATCTAGCTCACAAGGAAGCGCCAAAAATTCAGAGGATGTCAATGCAAAACCTGAAGTGTTGAAAGAGACAAAAGCTCAACCAACAATCATGAATTCTCAAAGGAATTCATTCAAGAATGTTGAATGTTTTAAATGTCATAATTATGGACATGTTGCAGCAAATTGCAGGAGCAGATCATTTCAGCCTCAAACAAACAGTTCCTACATAGAAAGGTACTCTGGTTTCTTCAAGGGATATTGTTTTTCATGTAACAAGTATGGACATAAAGCAACTGATTGTAAAAGGAGGAAGATTAGAAATACTCGTTATGATTCTTATGCTTATTTCTCTGGACACATGAGATGTTATTCTTGTAACAAGTATGGACATGTAGAAAAGGAATGCAGGTTGAACAGATCTGAGAAAGTGGACAATTTTCAACACACAAATAGAAAGTTCAAACAAATCTGGAAAAGGATGGAGGACCGATCAGAAACGTAGGGAATTCTGACCCTACTGCAGTCATCCGCTTCTGAAGCTTACTTCTCTGATTGACTGCAGGAATGATGTGGGATACATTATGAGATTTAGTAATGTATCGTCACAGGGGGAGCAATGCATGATGACTCTCATGGTTGATTTGATTATACTGGTTATGTTTACTTCTGACAGCGCATCTGATGTGGAAAGGACAGGTACAGGAGGTACAAGCTCAGGAAGAAATGAAGGAAGATGAAAATTTTCTATGCTTCACTTTCCATACGCGGTTTCTATGAAACAAAGTCGCGTATACACGCGAGTTCCAGCTGACACAGCCGCGTATGCATTGATAATGAGAAAATTTATCTGATTTCTGAAGATCTGGAGCAGAGGTCCAGGGGGAGCATTAGTCTGACTGCTAATGATTGTACTGTTAGCATTATTCTGGTTATACTCATGTTTATGATGATATGATACTTGGTTTCCTATGTTGAAGTTTATGGATGAGTCCTGTCTACTTGTTGATGAAGAGTATTCATTGTTGAGATGAAAGTCCTATAATTCGGAGATAAGAGCAGCCCATGCAGAGATTGTTGCTAATAACTTACTGTTGAAGGCGTTTCAGATTGCACAAGTTAAGAAAGAGCACTGGTTTAGGGGGAGCAGCAGGTTGAATACTAATGATTGCATTGTTGGAAATATGATTATTCTTTGGTATTTATGATACTCATGCTCAAATGATGAAGACTTGGTACATGAATTATTATGATGAGAATTTGAGCCCTGATTGCTGATAAGTATCTTTGTGTGCTCACACATGGATGACTTGGATGTCGTTGTTACTATGGTTGAGATATTTTGCCTTCATATGTTACTTCATGTTAAATCTTGAAGATCATGGTGATATTGGACCACATGGATGATTGCTTGACTCTGATGTGAAGATGCTATTCTGATATGATAATCTCTCTTGGAAAGATTGTATTGATGCTACAAATAATCTGAAGACTTGGTTACTAATGTGCTTATGCTACAACCGTTGGATGATGCTTGAAGACACAACTACATCGTTCTATCTATCTGTAGTCCAGGGAAGCATTCAAATGTCTCAGTAAGAAGCTAAACACTATCTTTGCCTCACAGAGAATCAGATCTGGTTGAAATTTAGAAGATGTCTTGGGATACGCGGGTTTCCTGAAACACAGTCGCGTATATACGCGATTTCCTACAAAGAAAACCACGTATGACTGATTGCTGACAATTTTTGGTTGGTTCAGCTCTCTTCAGCACAGCTGCAGTGCTGTTTGGTATCTCTGATACTGTTTGGTATCTCTGGTGGTGTTCCAGTTCTCATAATTCTGTTTCTAATGGTTTGATGAAGATGCCTTGATGATTTGTTGGTGGAAGTTTTCAGGATGCACAAACTAAGGGGGAGCCTTAGTCTTTGGAAAGATTGCTTGGTTGCACAGATTCAGGGGGAGCATTAGCTTTGCTGAGTATAATGCAGTGTTGGCATTATGATGGTTCTGAAATATGTTCTCTTTCTTGAGGACTTTCTGGTGTTTATCTTAAAGTTATATTTGTAGTTTGATGAAAAGGTCTTGTTGAGACCCATGTTGTAAAATTGTAATATTCAGTCATGTAAGGACTTGTCAAATTTGTAAACCCACTTGGTTGGGTAGCTGAGTCAAATTTTGTAAACCCACTTGGTTGGGTAGCTGAGTTGAAATGTGTAAACCCACTTGGTTGGGTACTTGAGTCTTATATGTAAATCCACTTGGTTGGATATTTGATGTAAGTATGAGTCTTTTGGTGATAGGAAGTTCATAGAGTCATGTACTTCATTGAAAAATATGTTTGAAGATTCAGCATGAACTCAGGGGGAGTTTGGCCACTTCAGCACATATCAGATCTGCAGAATGTTTCTTCCACATGAGGAGAAAAGGGGGAGAGTGTTGGTTTTTGATCTGCCCTTTGCCCTTGATGTTAAAGGGGGAGAGTGACATGGTGTTTGAATGAAGAGAAGATAATGATGTCAAATTTTTGGGAGAGTGACATGGTATCTATCTGCTATGGTAACCAAACACCATCGTGGTTGCCATCAAGTCCAAAGGGGGAGATTGTTGGAAATATGATGCAGGATGTTGTCCTTGATGGCAACCCACTGAATGAAGATGAAGACATGTGACTGTTGACATGTGTTGTCCTTGATGGCAATCCACCCGATGAAGTTATGCTTGACTTGATGGACTTGGTAAATGATGTAAATCTGATGTGATATGTTGTTGAGTGTTGTCCTTGAAAGGCAACCCACTTGATGAAGATGATGAAAACTTACTTGATGAAGTTGTGCTTAAGAGAATGTGTTCCTGATGAAGAAAATATGATGTTTCTACAGTGTGTACAGAAGGCTATGAAGAAAGGATTTCAGAATGTACTCAAAGTATGATGAAAAAGAGTATGTCTCTTTGTATACACGGATTGGCCTAGGGGAAGTCGCGTATGCACGCGGAAAATAACGTGCCAAGTCGCGTATGGGCAAAAGCGCTCAAAAAGTGCAAAACCAAGGGTAACCACCATGGTATTGACCCATTGTATTGGGTAAGGATCCGCCTAATTGACCCCGTCCAGGTAGTTTTGGGCTCATGGTATTGTTTTGGCCCATGGTATTGAAAAAGGGGCTCATGGTATTGAAAAAGGAAAACCTATATAAGGAGAAGAAATTCATTGTGCAAATTATGAGTGTGGGTGCAAGATGTCTGAGCTTGAATGAATACTTCTCTCTGAAGTATATCTGAATGGAAAGGGTTACACTTGAATGATAAATCTGAATGTATGATGCACCAATGATCTAGATCTGAATTGCCCTTGTATTTGCTAGATCTCATTATGGAAGGCTTAGATCGGTGATGAGGCGAGCATCCAGGTGAACATCTGTCTGAAGCAAAAGGGTAGATCTGAACTGAATATCTGATCTGATGAAGTATGCTGCTCTGTAATGATTGAAGATCTATACGCTACTTCGCCGCGGAGGAAGCGCGTATATACGCGGCTTCAGCGAAGAGAAAGCGCGTATGCGCAATAAATTATACACTGAGGTATACGCTAGTTTGTGTGGACGGAAGCGCGTATATATGCGACATCAGTAAAGGGAAAGCGCGTATGCAAACTAGGGTTTGCTAAAGCAAGGGGTATAAAATATCTGATCTGTTCTGCTGTGTTTCTACTATCTGATCTGTGTTGATATGTATCTGTTGGTGATGTATGTTTGGGCTTAAAAGTGTGGAAAGGGTCTAGTCTGGAAATATGATGAAATGTGGCCTGCAAGTGGTGTTCTATTGAAGTTGTTGGATCCAGTGTGAAAATTGATGAAACGTGGTCCAAGGTGGTGCTGAAGGTTGTAGCCTTCAGTCAGGGGGTTGTAGCTCCCTTCCAGGTGAGGCTGGTAAACGAGATCGGGGGGTCGTAGCTCCCTTCCAGGAGAGGCCGGTAAACGAGTCAGGGGGTTGGAGCTCCCTTCCAGGAGAGGCTGGTAAACGAGCGCAGGTGGGTGCCTGCGTGCTGGTCAAGTCTGCGCCAGCACATATGTTGTAAGATGTTTTCTCTATAATAAAATATTGAAGGCTGAGCAACTGCAGCGGTGGTTTTCTCCCGATTTGGGTTTCCACCTAAAAATCCTGGTGTTCATGTGTGATGCTTTGTGTGATGGTTTATTCTGTTCTTACTGCACCTGTTTACTGTTTATTAAGCATCTGATGAATGAATGATGGAATAATATAAGTAAAGATTTAATGACAGATCTAGATCTCTGTGTATACGCTAGTTTCATAAAGGGGATCCGCGTATATACACTAGTTTACTGAAGGAAAGTAGCGTATGGGTTTTAAGGAATGAAAAAGTAAAACATCGACATGCAACACCGATTCGCCTCTCGTATTTTTCCCAATGGTATTGTCACGATGTTCGCAGATATTTACCTTCCTCACTATCGATGTTTCTTCTCCTTATGAATATTATCCCATGTATTACTTCTTCAAGTCAACAGTCCTTAAAAATCCTCACTGCAATCAAAACCGTACTCTTGATATACGTAATATTCATCATGTATCACTGTCTCAGATCCGCATTCTATACTCTGCACTGTGACCTTCACTTATCTGCATTGTAACACTCCCTTTTTCTCTGTACTGTCTACTGGAATATATCCGCACTGTCTCCTGATATATGTCTACTATATGTCAGTACTTCTTATCCAAATAGATCCGTAATATTTTGCAAATATTCCTGTCTTTTATTCACCCTAATGTGGTATTGTCACGATGTTCGCGGATATATAAAGTTCTCCTGTTTTCCTTGTAGGTGTTGTATAATGATATCATGTTTTTTATTGTAGTTTTCAACTTTTTAATACTAGTTATATCATCATGGTATCTAATACTATGTTTTGACTTTCAAAGAGCAATGAACAATTATGGTTTTCATTGTAATATGATTATATACATATTTTCTTTATAAAATAGATTAATCAGCATGGTATCATGGTTTCTAATGTAATATGTAAATTTTTAAGAGCAATATATTGTGAAGGTTTCTAATAGTATTCTTCACTATCCTTTTCTATGTCCTCTTCAACTATGGTTCAAATATCCTTCACTATGTCCTTCTCTTCAACTATAGTTCAAATATCCTTCTCTATGTCCACATATTTTCTTTATAAAATAGATTAATCAGCATGGTATCATGGTTTCTAATGTAATATGTAACTTTTTAAGAGCAATATATTGTGAAGGTTTGTAATAGTATTCTTCACTATCCTTCTCTATGTCCTCTTCAACTATGGTTCAAATATCCTTCACTATGTCCTTCTCTTCAACTATAGTTCAAATATCCTTATCTATGTCCACATATTTTCTTTATAAAATAGATTAATCAGTATGGTATCATGGTTTCTAATGTAATATGTAACTTTTTAAGAGCAATATATTGTGAAGGTTTCTAATAGTATTCTTCACTATCCTTCTCTATGTCCTCTTCAACTATGGTTCAAATATCCTTCACTATGTCCTTCTCTATGTCCTCTTCAACTATAGTTCAAATATCCTTACCCTTCTCTTCAAATATAGTTCAAATATCTTTTTATACAATGATGCCAACTTCTAAATTCGTCCTCCTCTTCATCTATAGTTCAAATATCTTTTTCTATAGTTCAAATATCTTTCTCTTCAACCATAGTTCAAATATCTTTTTCTACATGGATGCCAACTTCTAAATTCCTATCGTTCAAATATCCTTTTCTACATAAATGCCAACTTATAAATTCTTTGTCTTGATTCTTTTTCCTTTTTTCCCCGAATAGCTAGTTGCTTGTAAAATTGAGTTTCCAAAAATCAATAAGGTCTATTGTCTTTCTCTTCAACTATGGTTCAAATATCCTTCCCTGTCTCTCTTTCAACTAGTTCAAATATCCTTTTTCGTATGTCTAAATTCTTTTATAGAAATAAAACAATTTGGCCCCTATTTTTAAGGTCATTTTGAATCGATGCATAGTCAAAGTAAAAATCCATGGCTTTCGATTGATCATTATCATTACTTTATGGAGGGGTAAACTTGTAGCATTGGAGGGATAAACTTGTAGCATGCACCATTGAAACTCCTTCAATATGTCCATTTTTCTTTGGCTCATATCCTTCTTTATCTCCTCCTCTTCAACTATCGTTCAAACATTGTTCAAATATCCTTTTCCAGATGGATGTCAATTTTAGATAAATTATTTGTCTTGATTCTTTTCTTTTCCCTTTTCCCCTGTATAGCCAGTTGATTGTAAACTTTGAGTTTCCAAAAATGTGAATTTGTGAAAGCTCTTTTTCGTTTGTAAATAGTGGTCGATTTTTGCAGGTGATTTGAAGATAAAAATAAAATAATTTGACCCCCTTTTTTATGGCCATTTGCAATTGATGCACTTTAACTAAAGTAACTCCATGGATTTGGATTATTACTGGGGCATTAGACTCTTTTCCTTGAAGCAAATGGCTAAGAAATTGTTAGTGCATGAAGGATCACATCTTTCTTTTGAAAGGAAACCTTCTCCTTAGCGAGTCAAAATCCCCCATCGGAAGATCTTCTGAAGACCTACAGGTCTTTAGATGATTTCCACAAATTCTAGGTCACCTCCAGATTTGAACTAGACCAATATTGAATGACCTAATACAAGTTTTACATATTCCAAACATTTTGAAAGAAGGAACATTCCAGGAAAACATGCCAAGAACATTTCTTATTGTTTCTGGAAAAAATAGTGTTGTTATCACCTTCAGCGAACTAGATGGCTCTACTTTGAAGTCTTCATTAAACTGTTTCCTTTTCTAATAATTCTTGCTTTCTCCCCTCCAAAATTTTCAAAGACTGCAAGTCTTTTTCAGTAAAAATTGCATTTACATTAT